>JASDQU010436472.1:46257-57089 GCA_032191745.1 Picea mariana | reverse complement strand
TAGAGAATACCACTTCTTGTAACCTTGGAAATTGAGAGGAAAGAATCAAGGATTAATGTCGAGTTGCAATAAGACCACAGAGCTTCAAACACTCAAAGGATCAAAATATTTCCAAATAAGACCATAAGAGGCTCAAAAACAATGTTCAAAGAAACACTTGAAATCCCAAATCAATGAAGAAAAATTCAAAATCAATCAATTCAAACACTTAGAAAGTCTGGAAATTAAAATAAGAGAAGTTTGAAAACCTTCGTGATGAGGATCAAACTATAGGTAAGATATAATTTGACCAAAGGATCGGGTTAGCCCAAGGAAGTCATGCACATTTGACAATTTGAAGGATTTTCAAACTCAAAAGAGGTAAGAACAGGTGATAATTACTCAACTTCTATCAAGCAAAGCCAAAATCAAGTTCAGAGGACTCTAATGCAAATATCTTAGGAAAAAAACTGATAAAATAGAGGCAAAAAAGGCTCTAAATTCACTAAAAAAATGGATTATCTACCCTATTACTATGTCGACAGGGTGATAAAAAGGGGACTATCACTCCCTAGACAACTATTGAGGGGCGATGATCATGACATTATCGCTCTATGTTCCCTTATGAGGGAGGGATGTGTTAATGGGTTCAAATTCAACCGACAACAACAAGGGGTACTCCCGGGTATAAGGTCCTTATTTGACTATAAATCATTTGGTTTAGGAGTCCCATCATGAATTTGGTCTAGCTGCCATTATTGCTAACTTTGATTTTGTTACCGGTTAAGGTCCGGTGTACCAATGCAAGGATGGATGCAATGCATAGATGTAGATGAAGACCATGTATGGAAATACAACTAACTTATCACTAATCTATGATAACCTATCCTAGCTAGGAGAAAGGATAAAGTAACTGATGAGTTATAATGCAACCAAACCTTAAAACAACTTTAACACAATTAGTTGTATAAAAAGAGACTGATTGGAAGCAATAGCATAAATACATATATAATTAGATTAGTCCATATTACAATAATATATACTGCAACAAATCATGAAACTCAAGGCATGGAAATATTCAAAGAAATACCAATACTACAAATAATGTGAATAATATTGCATAAGAATTAGTCTACAACAAACAAAGAGTTCTTACAGTCCATAGAAAAAAAAAACATCCTCACTTGAAGTAGTTCAAAGCTTTGATTAGTTTCTACACATGATTTCTTCTAAAAATATTTTCCCTAAGGGATTCTCAATATTCATTAACACTGTATAAGTTCTTGAAATAGTTATTGGGTCTATACAATGCTTAAAAAGCCAAAAGTCTAAAAAGTCCTTATTTTGAGAGTCTCTAGTCTCTTTTATACAAATAATAGTAACTCCTATTTTCCTTTTCGCCTTCTTATTGAAAAGGAAGTTACAAACTATTCATATTCCCTTCTCTCATGACAAGTGGCACAAAAGGATGAAAATTGAGGTGGTTAGGAAAAAGATAAAAGGGAAAACAATGGTTTTTCCTTTTCCTATTGTCTTTTTCTCTGGAGAAAAGCCGTCCAAAATTCCAATTGGTTATACAATGACTCAATCCTCCTGTAAGATAGCTTCTCCAACATTGCTTTGATCATGGCCACACTATCATCTAAGACACTCATATCCTTCTCCGTGTTTTTCATGTAATCTTTTATGATAGTATGGAGCTTTGTTGGTTGTATCAAATGTTGATCAATAAGATCGTTTGAGACAAAAGTTGATGTTTCAACTATTTGTCTCCTTCTACTTGTACTTTCCTTAACTACATTCACTAATTCCTCCATGAGTAAATTCTTCCCAAGTTCTTCTAACATTGGGAGTGGACCATGCCTTATCAACTCTTGAGCAGCTTTGTGAGTTATAGAGAAAATCCCCATTTCTTTGGTCACTTTTGTTTTTGCTTGTTTCCCTACCTACCAGAAATTATCTAGCGCATACAGATTTGTCTTCCTTGTTTATTTTGAGGGTATGTATAATTTTGGAGGTGCATAAGGATTTTCTTCTATCCAATTATCAATGTTTTCTATACCTTCCCAGATAGTATTATGTCATCTACTTCTATATCATGTTGTTTTGTTCAATAATTGTTGCAACTATGTTTTGGAAAATATGCAAGTTGGAATACATATCGATGATTGCACCTTCTAGCTCATTTCTCACTTTTCTCGCGCTGGCTTTAAAACTAAGAAGATTTCTCTCATCTATCCTTACTTGTTGGAGCTTCTCTCCTCACTCTTTGATCGTCATTTCCTTCTCCTCATTTTGTTTGCATAGCCGTTGTATATTATCTACAGTTGCATCCATGAATGTAAATCCTTCCCTAGTTGTTGCCTCATAGTTTTCCCTGACATTTTCTATAATGGGCACTTGGATTACTACTGATAGAGGAGATCCGTTTATTGCTAGATTTTTTTTAACCATTTCTTGTACGATCCGACCAATTTTTATATAGTACGTGAAACTATGGATGTCCACTATTTCAGTCGACCGAAAAGGTTCTCAAGGCCCAAGACCTAACACACTACTTCTTGTTTTTGTTTCTGCATGTGTGGTGGATGTTCTAGGGACATCCAATTCCATTGGGTGCATGTATTATTCTCTATCTCCTACATCCTTCTTCTGCCTATCTTCTTCGACAGTTTTATCTGCTTCTTCCTTTTTTGATAATTTTGTCGCTATTCTTGATGCTTCCTCAAACTCCTTTTCCTTTTAGGAAAAAGATTTTTCTTCGACTTCCTCTTTTTCTCTTGCTTCACTTTCTACAATAGTCTTTTCCTTGTCAGCTTCCAGATTTTGCTTCTTTTTAGCATCATTTTTCTTCTTCAACACTTTCTCTTTGTCTCTCCTCTTTTTTTCGTTTGGTGCTTCTTCTTCTTATGTTGCTGAACCTAAATGGGTCGAGAGGGATATGGGGGAATATCTCTCAACTTCATCTCTTTTTGCATCTTTTTTGGCTGCCTCTCTTGCAGCTTCTTTGTCTACAATCCTGCGTCTTGGTTGACCCCGCCTATTAAAAATAACCTCATCATAGGTTCTGACATTCTGATCCTTCTTCTTCCTAGAACTCGTTGGTGTGTTTGTAAGGGAGTCTCATGCTATGAAGATGATATTTGATAATATTCTTTGTATTGTGTCTCCTGAATATTTCCTCTCCAAAATGGTAGGAAAGAAATGTGTTACTTCTGTCTGGTCCTGTTTGGTGTTTTCAAAGAAGTAGTTTCCAATGTAAAGAGGCAATGGAGGCCAGATGGATTTCTTAGATCTATACAAAATTCATGTGACCCCATGTATGATTGTCTGATATGCTACTTCCTGGAGCACAAGTTTATCTGGGACACACCTATGAAGTAGGTGAGGCAATTTCATTGCATCATATATCCTGATATATGTACCATGCTTCATTACATACCAATCCCCAATCTTCCTTATAACTTCTATGGCCTTGTTGGTCATACAGGGTGGGAGGTTAAAAAAATGAACTCATACAGTGGTACAAGAAAGTGTTGAAAATTCCTTTGATAATATATTCAGTGTTAGTTCTCCTAGAGCACTTTGTAGTAAATATGGATTGCAACATCAACAGGAAGCCAACTCCATCCCATATTCAGGTATTTTTGAGCTATGCACATTATGTCTAAAATACATGAAGCCATATGGAAACTGGGGAAGTTGTCCGGTTGTGCTCGTGTAAAAGATGAAATTTCACTTTTAAGATTCTCAGACAATGTGTCTACCCAATTGAATGAGGCACCTACATCTGCAAAGAAATAAATTAATGGAAGATAAGACAAAGGAAATTGTGTTGTGTCTAGTTTGCCATACAACCTGCACAACATGGCTACCATATACTGGTATGGTCTTCATAGATTGTTTGTGGGATATCGACCTTTGTCCTGATATTTGAATTGCTTATCTGATTTATACCATGTTTGGAACAAATCCTTTGGGGTGAGCTCCAACTCGCTAAGGATTTGACCATCTAAATTTTTGTTTATGACCTCTAAGTAATAGCATTTAGCTAAATCATTAGGCCTGAATGAAGCTATCATCACCTTCCTTGCATTAAAGATATACATATTGTCTACGTTTGTGTTCTTCAAAATACATGATATAGCATCTGCACAAGGGAATACTGCTAGATGTGCTACCACCGTGAAGATTCCCGATTTTCTGATGTTCTTAAATGCTTGGAGTTCGCCTAGGTCCTCTACTTTTGTAGAAAATTTTGATTTCTTGAACATGTGATAGACTTCCCCCCATTTCAAAATATCTCCTTCTTTGTCTAAAATTCTTGATGTATCATTGTATATAGCTCTAACACTTTCCATATCTGTTGTCTATTGAGAGCTTCCAGATGGTTCAACTCCTGTTGACTTCATTGTTGCTTTCTTTCATGGTGACATGTCTCAACCTGCATACAATGATAAATTTGTAGCACGTTATTAGAAATAATTCATAAAGAACTATTCACGACATGTTGTTCTTTGTATATAACAATCAATTTCCTACTGAGATTCTGAAAGACTTGGGCAATTATTTGAGAAAAATGAACAATTCTAAATGCAATTTGGAGGAGTTAATAGTAACTCCTCCGAGCAGTTCGGAGTAGTTAATAGTAACTCCTCCAAGTAGTTCATAGGAGTTAATATTAACTCCTCCAAGCAGTTCAAAGGAGTTAATATTAACTCCTATGAGCATTTCGGAGTAGTTAATATTAACTCCTTCGAGATGCACTCAGAAGAGTCTTTATTAATCTTGGAGGGTGTTCGGATGTTTTACAAAGAACTCCTTTGATCTTCTCAGAGGAGTTAAGAGTAACTCCTATGAGCAGATCAAAGGAGTTAATAATAACTCTCTCGAGCATATCATAGAAGTTAATAGTAACTTCTTTGATATGTTTCAGAGAGTTACTAAAAAAAATCCTGGTAAATAATATGCGAATATGTAGCATGGTGGGGAACCATTCAATTAAATTATAGGTACATATTGTGAGATTAGGGTCTATTTAGGTCGAGAGTCTGTGATTTAGATGAAAAATGGTAGGGGTTTTTTTCAATAGTCGAACTTGAAGCTAGGTTTTTTGAAATGGTCAATTACAAAGGACATTCACTTCTTTTAATCCGTAGCCATTGAAGGGGTCAGTTCATTGATGAGGGCATAGAGTCTGAAAAATGGTGAAGTGACGGAGGGAAAAATAGAAGGGAATAGAGGCGAATTAGAGTTGAAATTGTGCAAGAGAAAAGAGGGAAAAAATACCCTAACCCTAACTTTTAAGCAACACGAAAATAAGGGGGGAACAGACTTACCGGTTGATCGTTTCCACGTGTAGAGGGACGAGAATTTTTTTTTCTCAAACAATGTTTACCTAGCTCTCCAGTGTCAAGTCAAGAGAAATTGGTATAGTGATAAAATCCCCAACCCCGTTTCACTTTATATATCTTAAAGTTAATTAAGTAGCATTAAATACAGTAGGTGTGCTCGAAGGATTTCTTAACAACTTTGTTGAACTTGCCTCGCTTTATCAAAGCGATTGGAAAGAACTCCTCTGAGCAGCTCAAATAAGTTGAAGGGAACTCCTCCGAACATCTCGAAAGAGTTGAAGGGAACTCCTCCGAGAATATCAGAGGAGTTAAAGAGAACTCCTCCTAGCATCTCGAAAGATTTGAATGGAACTCCTGTGATCAGCTCGGAAGAGTTGAAAGGAACTTTTCCAAAAATTTCTTAAAACTTCCACTTCGACTAGTTTCTCAATTTTTTCAAGTGAATCACGAGTTACTAGGAGAAGCTATTGTTTGATCAAAGGGACTTATGAGAATTTTCTTTAGTTTTCAAAAATAAGGAGGCTCCATTTTAGGAAAGTATCCAAATATGAGGTAAAATGGAGGGGTTGTAGTACTATTCACAACAAATGGAGACACACTGGGAGAAGCCTTGGATCTCTGCAAAATGAGTCCATTCATAATTTTATTAGGAAATAAACTCCATCACACAAAATCACAAGTAAGAAAAAATATGTCCCATAACTTGTATATTAAAAATATATTTTTGATTCAAGTATGATTCATTTCTCTGGTGTTTCTCCGCTGCTAGTGAGCGTCCATATCCCCGACGTAGTCACCCCAGTGTAACAAGCCTTGCTCTGCTTCCAGGGAGCGTTTGTAGCCCCGATTTTGATAATTGCATGTCCCATGTGATATAAAAAGCCTTTCCCCAAGCCTTTACCTTTTATAATATTTAATTCTCTTTTGTTTAGAGATGTAGGTGGATGGGGGGATTCCAATTAACCTTTAAAGGCACTAGGGATGACACCTGTGATGGTGAGATCTGCTAACTTGATTATAGATAAGCAAACTTCCTGAGTCATGATTCCTAATCCTACTACAACATATCATATAGACCATTTCCTTTAGCTCTTGTAACATAGAAATATGATGTTTACTGTAGTCTCTTGGCTCTTTGTTTTACCAGTGTCCTTTTGTATTGGCAAGCTACTTTTCTCTACTAGATATTAACTCATGATAGTGCACAAAGGGTTCACATGTATAGGAGACGAGTAGAGTGGACATCCTATTACATAGATGTTTAGGCTCTCTGCACTGAATATGCTCCTTTTAAGCATGTGACTTGCTTCAGGTTGTAAGAACTCCAAAATCACAAGGGAATCGAAGCAAGAAGGACAAGGTAAAACCAGTAATCAAACAAATCAAGAAAACTCAAACTAAATAAGGAAACAAAAATCAAAAGAAAAACTAGAAACAAGTTTTATTTATGCACAAGTGATCAGCAGCCTCAAGGGATAACTAATATAATGTTTTAGGACTTGGCCATTTACAGGGACAGAGTTGATCTCTCCCTAAAGGTTTCGTAATCGAAAAGTTATTTGGCCAATCTTTTCTTTGATAAGGAAGGGACCAAGCCAAAGTTGTTGAAATTTCATATGTTTCCCTTTATCTTCATGTGGCTTATCCCATTTTAAGACTAGATCCCAAATCTGGAATTCTTTCTCACCCACATATTTCTTATCAAACCAATGTTTTAGTGTTTTCTTGTGAGCTTCAAACTTGGTTTTAGTCTTGTCATGCATTTCTTCAAGGTTCGACAATGTATTTATACAACTTTGGATAACTGGGCATTCTCTGCCTCGGGACTGTTGTGTAAATTGGAGAGAGGGTAGGTAAATGTTCGAGGGTAACACAACTTCTTTTGCATACACAAGAAAATAAGGTCATTTTCCGATGGAGGCTTTTGGTGTGACACGATCTTCCCAAAGAGAATTTTGTAATGCATTGTTCCAATTTATTTGGTGATTGACCATGGTTCTTTTTAGGATACGAATGATGTTCTTGTTTGTGGATTCTGCTAGGACATTTCCTTGGGGTAATGGTTAGTTGAATACTTTAAAATAATTCCCTTTTCCAATGCATACTCAGATAATATCAAACATGAAAAGTAAGAATCATTATCAAATACTAAAGACTTAGGAATACCAAACCTCATGATAATGTGTTGCTCAAGCAAATTAATCACTACTTCTTCATCCACTTTGACTAAAGGAATTGCTTCAATCCAACGTGTGAAATAATCAGTTGCGGTTAGAATATACCTGTGTTGTTTAGATGAATGAGGATTTATCTCACCAACAATATCTAAGTGCCATTGCTTGAATGGATCTTCCACTACTACAAGTTGGAGAGGAAAAGAGGAATTCCGTTCTCTCCCTGAAGCTTTTTGACATGCTTCACAGCTTCTCGAGTACGTGTGGGCATCCTTGAAGAGGGTGGGCCAGTAGTATCCTACTCTTAGAACTTTATGAACTATTGTGTATCCTAAGAAATGACCACTAGCTAGTCCATAATACATATCTTTTAACACCTTATGAACTTCTTATTTTTCAAGACATTTGAGCAACACTCCATCGTAATTATTTCTGAACAAGATGCCATGTAATAATTGATATTGTAAATATTTCAGATGCAATGCTCTTTTTTTCTTAGCATTGAGATGATATGGAGTGGTTCCATGCTGTAAATAATACTTAAGATCATTGTAGCATGATCCTTCAATGGCTGGAACATATGGAACTTGTTGCGTATACATGATATATTCATCTTTCCAACTATCCTCTTATTTTTATTCAACATCAACTCCTTGGGTTACTAATTTACACAATCCTTGAGCCTTTACGATGTTGGATGGTTTAAATTCGAGGTCATACTCTTGCATATCTGTCATTGAATTTCCTCATCTTTCACCTAATTCCTTTTGAATGAACATGGATCTCACTTCAGGGTGTGGGACGACGACTTTAGTATGATTTTTTAGGATATACGATCTAAACTGCTTGATTTCTTTATGGACGAAAAATGATTTCTTGTCCACCAGAGGATAATTCAGTTCAGTCCCTTGTAACCTAGTACTCATAAAATAAACAAGGTATCCATCTCCTTGTTAATCCTTTTGAGTGACTATTGTTTCTAGTGAATGTTCAAATGCAAATGTATATAACAAAAAATCTTTTGAAAAATCAGGACTCTAAAGAGACGACACATTGGCAAATGTATATAGCATAAAATCTTTTGAAAAATCATGACTCTAAAGAGATGACACATTCTTCCTTTTCTAGAGGTGTCTGTTTGAATTGTACATCCTTTTTAATCATCTTTTGTAAAGGTTTTACAATATCAACAATGTCTGGAACAAATCTTTTGACGAAATTGATTCTCCCGAAAAACGATTGCATGGACCTCTTGTTGTGCAGTGGAGGAATTTGTAGAATGGCTTTGGTTCTCTCTGGATCCACCAAAATTCCTTCTTTTGAGATAATGTGTCCCAATGAAATTCCTTTTCAAACGACGAATACAATTTTATTGGGATTAAGTGAAATTCTATATTTTCTGCAACGCTTGAAAATCTGCTTCAGATGTTTTGGGTGGTCTTCTCTTTCTTTTGAATAAACTGTAACATCATCAAGGTAAACCACCACGCTTTGACCGATTAATCCTTTAAAAGAAATGTCCATTTCCCTTTGAAATGTGGCTCCTGCATTCATATTACCGAAAGGAATTCATCTTTAAGCATAAGTTCCCCATTTAGTTCAAAAAGTGGTCTTTAATCGGTCTGGTTCTACCACAAGAACCTAGTTGTATCCCGAAAATCTGTCTAGTAAGAAGAATACTTGAGATCTAGAGATGAGTTGCGGGATTTTCTCCATTGGGGGAACTAGATAGTTATGTTTGTTAGAGGTGCAATTTAAATTTATGAAATCTATACAGATTCTTATTTCTCCCCACGTTTTCCTCACAGGAACCATATTAGATACCCAAGTCGAATGTCTTACTTTAAAAACTATTCGAGCATATAACAACTTCTTGAGTTCCTTTTGTATAAGAGGTTCGAGAGTAGGATGAATCTTCTTGAGCTTTTGTTGAAATGGATTCATTCCTTATTTTATGGGAATCACATGTTGTATTATTGGTGTATCATAAGTCTTCAAATCATCATATGTCCACGAAAAAACATCTCGATACTTCTTGAATAATTTTGTAAATGTATGCTTTTCTAAATCTGAAGAGAAAGTGTCGGGGTTGACATACTTAGGATTTTCAAATGTTACCAAATTAACCAAGAAATTCATCATCGTGGAGCTATTGCTATTTGGATTAGCTGGCCTCCTGAAATTAGATTGTAAATAAAATAAATTTTCAAGAGTCAAAACATTCTTTGGAACACAATCTGTATTGACCTTATCAGTTTCTTCTTGATAAGCTTCCAACTCTTGTTGATGAATGTCATCATCAATCACTTATTTTTGGAACGTGTATGAACTAGTAAGGAAGTTGAAAATCTGATAATCATAGTTGAACACTCTCCAGCTTGTGACGTTGTCAAGTATGGATGGCCTAAACAGTAGTGTTGTGTTGGTTTTGTCACATGGGTGAGAAAAAACACAACACTTACCTACTTAGTTATGTCATCTAAACAAGAAAGAGGTTTGGGAGTTGATTAGATAACCAAATACAAATGAAACAAGGAAATAAAACTAAAAACAAAGAGAAATAAATGTTAGAGAAGCTTGCAAGAACTAGAACCATGAAAAGCAAAAAATGACCATCATATAACTACCAATGGATCAATATATTTATAGGCTAACACTATAGACAAAGGAAGGGACTTATGAATCCCCTCTTCCTCCTGGGGAGGGGTCTTGAGTTCCCTAATAGAGAGTTATTCTTTTCATTCAATGACAAGTGACAATGGTGAAGAAATACAATGTCAATCCTCTCAAGAGGTGAGTGGAATGGCCCTTGCTATAGTGCTTGAATAATTCAAAGAGAAAATAGGATTCTCCAAGAAGAATTATTGCAGCATAACAATACCTTGAAGTTATTATTTTTCTAGCACACCCATGGCACATATTTATAATGTAAATTCATGGGAAGATACAACTGGTTCATAGTGTGAACAAGGGGCCTTTTAGGGCACTTCCTAGCCCTTGACCAGACTCCAAGATAGATTTCTCTTAGATCTGAGTGTCAAATCGTGTTGGCGGTTGAGCTAGAAGTGGTTGAGAGGCTGAAAAGATTCATAAATGCGTCGTTCATGAGAACTGTGCGGATTTTCTTGTATATAGTCGTGCATATTGTGCACAGTGTGTGTTGAGGGTTGTGTTAACCTTCATATTCTACGCACTGTGTGCGAGATTCCTTTGGTGAATTTGCGCACTTTGATTTTTTAACCAAGTATATAGTTTTTTTCCTTTTTGATCGATTTTGGTGTTGTAGTTGGACTAATTGTTGCTAGCATTGATGTCTTTCTTCAAC
>JASDQU010436472.1:23355-45466 GCA_032191745.1 Picea mariana | reverse complement strand
AGAGGTCTTTGGTTGATATGAAACAACTGCAATGGTCACATAGTAAGACCCACCTTAACATGAGAGCTTGCTCAAGTCAATTTTTATGGGGGTCAACGAAATAAGAAAGAAATGATGATTCTATCTGTGTCGTCCAAGACTCCTCATTGAAAAGGTAATGAGAGTGAAGATATTGTCGCCCTTCTGGAAACTGTGCCGATGTCGACATGAAGGGAGACATGACCCCAAGAAGCTAAGGGATTCTTGAAATCCACTAATTAATAGATGATATCAAATACTGACGAGTAAAATGAATGAATTCAAGATGTTGTGGGACTCAAGACTGCCCTTGCTTCGGGTGTTGAGGGATGATTGGAAACAACTGTAAAACTGTATCTAGCATCAGGGGGATGACTAGATATGGGGTTAAACTATTCTGGAGGCTAACAAAGTGGGAAAACTTAGAGAGAGTGGGTATATGTATTTGGGATACTTGAGGTTTGTTAACGATGTCGATATGAAAAATGGTTGGATGCCCCAACCAAGGGCGACATGGGTTTCTTTTCCAGGTAAAAGAAGGTCATCGAGGATGATGACTAAAAATCTATGTATATGATGGAAACAAGGGATTTATACAATTACCAAAGAAATAAAGAATAATTTGGTTTGAGTATACAGATATAGAAATGGGTGCCCCAATGAAAGATGATTTGGCATGTTTAAAGCACAAGTTTGTGAAAGAGAATTGGTGGAGGGTGGTGGGCCCCATGGGTGGGTTTCTGTATTGGGTAAGTGGATGGAGGACAATCTGCAGATGGGAAAATTGATGGTGGATGAGATGGAGGGCTAATGAAAATGCGGGGGTGCAACTAAGTGTAATATGATATGACCCAGGAGTCCATTGGGATGGTTAGCAATATGATGAGAAGAAGTATGGGGTTCATTCTCAGAAGTGCGAAATAGACTATCGAGACTCCCAATCCTAGGGGGTGAAATCAACATGAGTGTCAAGTAGCCACCGGGAAACTATGAATGGGACAACTCACATGGTGGAGAGTGCTATCGGATGATAGTACCAAAATATGGTAGAGGTAAATATACTATAGAGCCAAATGTAGGGACCCTAAAGGTAAATATCAAAGGGTGTGACTGGGATATGCAATTATTAACAGAGGGAGTAACTACATGCTAGTGTCGTACATATACCTAAAGGGGTTGTAAGATTGTTGAATAAGTTCCTGAACATATAAAAACCAAATACCTGACGTGAATAATATATGATGACAAAGAACATATAACAACTATTTGATAAAACTGACAGTGAGCATGTGTACCTGAACGTGGCGTGAGAAAAATGCTCCTCCATGGAAAAGTGTAGATGATAACCTGGATAATGCGAATGTGTAGATGGTTGGATCAAGATCTCGTGGCTAAGAATAGATCGGAAAACAAAGGCTCTGGGCTCCTGTGACAGAGTGTGGAAGTTGGGAAAAAGGGGCTATATATGGATGGTGGGCCTGCCATCTCATTTGTACCTGTCACTATTGTTGATCTGACGAGAGAGTTGTGAGGAGATTTCAATATTACGGGAGCGTGAGGCTACTGATCTGGGAACGGTGAGAGATAGGTTAGTGGCCCTATCATCTTGTAGTTTTTTAATTTGATAGATTGTAGGTAGGGGTTGTACGAAGTCCTGTATAGGAGTTTTTAAGGGTAGGGGCCCACAAGTTCTTGGGAAAAGAGGTAATACCCGTGCACGTGTGCGTGGGTAAATCTCGGTTTCCCACACACTATGTGCAGGTTTTTCCAAAATAGTCATGCATGCTGAATGCACGGTTGTGTTGGAAAATT
Organism: Picea mariana; assembly: GCA_032191745.1. NCBI lineage: Eukaryota > Viridiplantae > Streptophyta > Pinopsida > Pinales > Pinaceae > Picea > Picea mariana. Next base: position 43,636 of record JASDQU010436472.1, on the reverse strand, counting down.
CTACGCATAATGTACGATTGTTCTTGAGACAGCCACACATGTGGGCACATGGGTAGGAAAGACAGGTGTGCATAGGGTGCACACCTGTTCGAGTGATAGCTGCGCAGTCACGCATAACTATGGGTGAGACAACTGCACATTAGTGCACAACTATTTGAAGAACAATCACACATAGATACACAACTAGATGGGGGAAACCCACGCACTATGTACAGGCTCAGGGGTGGGTGAATTTTTTATATTTATGACTTTTTTATGGATGATGTGGCTGATCAGATGTTTTTGGGTGGTTGTAGGTGATCAGCAGAGTCTAGAGCACGATGTCGATCCACTGGAAAGAGCGGGATTAGGACCGACTGTGAGAGGCTGCGAGGGTGCATTTGAGTGTACGCAGACACTTGGTAGCCTGGAAGTTGCTCAAATTTTTTGACAGGCCCCTAATACAGTCGCAGGAGTTCATGCTCCAATTTTTTATTAGGATGTGGAACACTAATATGTAGTGCTTCATGGTGAGGGGGGAGAAGCTGACGTTCTCTGTGATAGAGGATGTGTACTTTCTGACAGGACTCCCATTCTACGGGAGGGCACTAGTCGTTGATCCCCATCTGTCAGGGGAGGACAGGGTGGAGACTATGGTGGCTTGGGATTGTTCTAGGCCGAACCCTATGTTGGTTTTGGTCATCCGAATTGAGGCCATCGATGACTTGTTGACCGAGTGCATCGCGACCATGGTGGTGAGGATCTACGGATCCCTGGGTACTCTGCAGATCATTGGTGGTCAGTTGAGGGTGGTGGAGGAGGTCTTGAACAAGGACCTATTTGCATGGGGTGTGTTGATGCACACCCAGATGATGACACAACTAAACCAGTGTCAGCATGCCTACTCCGATGACTTTGCATTCGTGTCCATTTGTGTGGTCTGGTTTTTGGGGAGGGTGCATCTATTGTGCCTGCAGATTTGACTAGAGCCAATGTCATGACAAGAGCCATGATTGATGTGATGGGCACATGTGTTGGCCTAAGAAATGCCACAAGTGATTCTTCAATATCCATATGTGGGTCTGGAATCTAGGTAGGATCCAGACATGGTGCTACCTCCTGGGGAGGACTGGGACAAGAGAGGTATGTGTTTTATCTATTTATTTTGATTTTGGTAGATAGCATTTAGCATACATGTATATGGATGCTGACATTTTATCGGTGTTTTCTTGCAGATGTTGGACCCTGGGGACGAGAGGCAGAGGTCATCCAGGAGTCGACTTGATGGTATCCAACAAGTTCCCACAGAGTCGAGGGTTGGGAAGAGGCATCGACGAGATGATGTCAGTGTAGGACAAGTCAGAGAGCTACAGTGAGATGCGACAACCATGGTAGAGGATCTACTTTGACGGTTCGATCAGGTCTTCCAAGGTGTGCGCGAGGGCTTATGGGCCAACATATAGGATGAGGAGGTCCTTAACTAGTGTGTGGGGGTACCGGTGGAGTGGCAGGCATTGATCCGTAGAGCACCAATGGCAGGGGTATCGATGACTGGTCAACTGCCTCTTGGAGCCGGAGGGCCCCCATCTGGTGGGGTACCTTTGACTGACAGAGGACCTAGGGGGGGAGATCTAGGGGCACCTTGAGTGCCGAGTTTTGTATGTACGGGTTTTGGGAGCCCGATTTTTGTAGAGGGTAGTTGATACCCATTTTTTTTACTCATAGGGGTGATGGGACTCATGAGCCTACGAGAAATTGTATACCTATTTTTTGTAAAACATTTTATGACCTTGGTGATATATATGATGAATACATTGATCATGTGTGTCTGTATGTTTTATGTTTTATGATGTATGATGTCTATTTCTATGTGTTTGAAAAATGTATGATGTTGTGTAGATGATGTTTTTAATGTGATAAATGCCAATCTAATACTAGGTTATCCATGTGATCTTCTACTTGATTGAGGTTTCTTGGAATATGTGTAAATGTGATGGAATCAAAGTTGTGAGATAGGAGTCTAACTTGTAGGTATTTTCGAAGGAGGAAAGGATCGTAAACATGATACACATTGTTGAGACGTAGGACGACAAGCTGGGAATCTAATAGAACTCTAAGGTAACAAAAGTGGTGGTGACTGGCCTCAACGAAGAGACCAATGATGCCGTCATATTCGTCTTGGTTATTGGTGGCCAGGTCTAAGCATATGCCATTGGAATGGAGTTGGATATGTGAGGGGGTATAGAGGGCCCAAGCGGCTAAAGCGAGACTATGGGCCCAGTGGCTGGCACCGTCAGCGTAACCAATGTGGTAGGCTGATGGATGATGCATCTATCAATAACACAGGTGATATATTAGACATGAGGAGTGGTGGCCGTAAAGAAGACTAAAAACTCTACAAATGTGTACAGAGAGAAACCTAAGGTAGGGGGGATACGCTTAGGCATAAAATTTCTTCAAGTATAACCCATTGATAGGTTCCTTGAGAGGGAATCCTTCTGGAGAGGCCAATATGTAGGTGCCTTTAGTGAGGCAATGTTGGATGATGAAGGGGCCATGCCATAATGACTTAAATTTCCCATGGTCGAGAGTATCGTGGGGGATATCATAGGCTAACACGAGATCACCTTCGTTGAATGAGCGAAGGTTGACATGGCGGTCGAAGGTGGCTTTGGACTGTTTTTGGGTTGCCTCATTGTGTTGTAATGAAGATTGATGGTCTTTATCAGGTGATTCTAAGGTCAACAGGCGCTTCTCCATTGGAGTAGTTTCAGGTAAGAGCTCTATGGAGGTGTTGTAATGTGCAGATTCCACACTCGATAGGGAGGGTGGCTTTGATCCCATGGACGAGGTGGAATTGTGTAAAACTGGTGCTAGTTTTAACTAATGTGTGATAGGCCCATAAAGAGAAAAACAACATATGATGCCAGTTGGTATTATGTTTGTTTATGGTGCATTGTAGCATGGTTTTGAGGACTTTATTGACAGCCTCAACATGTCCATTGGACTGAGGGTAGTATGGGGAGTCAAACTCATGGGTGAATCCTAAATTTGAGGAGATTTTCGCAAAGATCTCGTTCTCAAAGTGTTTACCATGATCGAAAACTAACTGTGCTGGGACTCTGAACCGGGTAATGACATGGTTGAAGAAAAAACATGTTTTTGTATCAACAGTGTTGTTGAATGTGGGCATGTCTTTGACCCATTTGGTAAAATAATCCACTGCCACGATAATGTACTTGTGTCCATTACTAGATGGAGGATAGAAAGTCATGAATTCTATGCCCCACTTACATAAGGGACTGACTATGATGAATAGGTGTAGAAGAGCTGGTGGAGCTCGTGGTTTGTTTGCATAAAGTTGGAATTTATTGCATCGCCTGACCACGTGGATGCAATAATTAAACAAACTGGGCCAAAAGTAGGTAGCTCGAGTGATTTTTTGGGTGGTGTACATACCTGACAGGTGACCACCAAAAGCATTGTTGTGGAAATCATTCAAGACTCAGTTGATTTTTTCGATGGTAATACATCGCCAAAGGATGGTATCGACCCCTCGTCATTACAGAATGTCTCTGATGAGCAGGTAGCGGGGAGCCTGATGGCGAATGCATCGACGATCATCGAGAGAGAGGTGAGACCCAAACTTCTGTGTACGAAGGTAGATGAGGAGGTCCCCATACCAGGGGTTATCACAGGGAATGAAGAAGAGGTGTTCGGTAGGGAAATCTTCGTTAATGGAGGAATCTTTAGCATCTGAGGGAAATGACATAATGAGTTCGGATAGGACAAAATCTTTCTTACTTTTGGGAGTAGAGAACTCTAGATCGTGTTCCTGCAGGATAATGATCCATTGGGAAAATTTACAATGGATCTGTTGTTGACTAAGCAGGTACTGCATGGGGTTGGAATATGCTATGACCTTATTCGTTCGAAGCAGGATGTAATGTCGTAGTTTTTGGACTGCAAGGACAACTGTTAACACAAGTTTTTCATCATGATTATACTTCAAGTTTGGTCCTAAAAGGTTTTTATTAATGTAGTAAATAACATGTTCATGGCCTTCATCCCCTAGTTGGATGAGGACTCCTGCGACTGAAACAACAGAGGCTAATAAGTACAGGATGTAATTGTGATCATAGTACGGGGGATGAATCAAAGGGGCATTGGATAGGGTGGATTTTAAATCATCAAAATATCTTTGAGCATGTTTTTCCCATCGAAATGGGATATCAGGACATAGTAAGTGGAGAAAACCATGTGCACAAGTGGTGTAATATTGGACAAAGCAACGTAAAAAGTTGTCTTTTCTTTGCAAGCTCTGCAGTTGGGGTAAATCCCTAGGGGGTGGAATTTTTGTGATAGCTTGGACCTTGAGGGGATCCACAATGATGTCGTGTTGGGAGACAATGAACCCAAGGAGGCGCCCAACGGTGATGCAAAAGACACACTTGAGGGGGTTCAAGTGGATATTATATTGACGACATCGTTTAAAAATGATGCATAAGTTGTCTAAATGTTGGGTTCACTTTTTGGATCGAGCAATGAGGTCATCCAAATAAGCGAGGATGATGCGAGCAAGATCATGAAAAACATAGGTCATGGCCCATTGAAACATAACACCAAAATTTTTGAGTCCAAAAGGCATGACACAATAAGCAAAGGTACCCCAAGGGGTTGTAAAAGTGGTTTTGTATTGATCTACTGGGTGGATCTGAATTTGATTGTATCCGGAGAACCCATCCATAAAGGATAGTTCCTCGTGGATAGCACAATCATTGATTATTTGGTCGATGAAATGGTTTGGAAAGTTGTCTTTGGGACATGCATGGTTGAGGTCGCAAAAGTCTGTGCAGAAACGAATGGTTCCCTATTTTTTGTTAACTGGGATGGGGTTGGAAACCCAAGAAGTGTACGCAATGGGGTAAATGAACCTGACCGTGCGTAAATTGTTAATTTTGTCTTTGATAGATGTAGCTTTGGATGGGTGTAGGGGGTGTTTCTTTTGACGAACATGGGCGATATCTGGCCATGTGTTGATTCGATGTTTGACTATAGAAGGATTGAGGCCAGCCATCTCCGTATATGACCAGGAAAAAATATCCCGATATTCCTAGAAGAGAGCTTTGTAAGTGATGAATTCTTCAGGGGAGCATGCGACACCAATGGTGATCTCTTCTAGGATGCCTGGTTTAATGGAAATGTCAATTTTGATTGTCGGGGAGATGTTGGCCATGTTTCCTTCTTCAAAAGCATCAGGGGCAGGGATAGGGTTTTTGAGCCAATCAATATTCCCTAGAGAAATAAAATCCTTGGTTTCGATTTGTATACAGGGAGGCTTGGGTAGGAGGTTGAAAGGCCTTGTGTGAGAGGAAAAGTGCTCAATGATGGAGCACATTCCAAGGAAAATTAGGGGTAGTCAGTTCCTCCAAGATATCTTCATTGCAATGGAAAATGTGAGAATACAGGGGATCCTGTGAGATGGCAGGGGGAACTGTTAATGGATAAGTGTGATTGTCCTCAAGTGGTGAGGACGTAGAAGGGATATCGTGTACCAGGTGTGATGACCCGTTGGACATAAACCAAATGTCACGATACTGTGGATGTTATCTCGTTCGCTCGAGGACTAGCAACGAAATATAATGAATGTCAGTAATGTGAGCCTCAATAGGGAGTGTTGGAGAGGACTCAGGCCAAGATGTGTGGCATAATGCGGCTAATGTTTGGCAGAATTGAGGTAGAGTTGGGAAATGATGAGTGTAATGGTCGTATTCTGAGCATATGGCGCAAGCGAAATTGGTTTGTAACTCTTTATTGCAAGTGGTTGAGGACTCTGTAGTAGCAGTGGATGTACTTAGTGGAGTGGCAAGCAATGGGGTTGCTTTGGGTAGCTAGATAAGATTTTGTAACCCGGGAAGAGTAGGACATCTATTAGTGGGGTGTCCTTCTCTTTCGCATAGCACACAAGGAGGTTGAGCTCGGGGAGGGAGTAGAGCTATGGGATCATTATTCCTTCATCTTCCCATAATGGTGGTGTTTTTTCCTCCAGTTGGGCGTGAGGGTGGTGTGGCAGGAGCCTAAACTGGGATTTGCATTGGTAATCCCCTTGTCTGAGGAGGGAGAGATGGTGGAGGAACCATAGTGGGTGGATGCAGATACCATATAGGGATGGAGAGAACCATGTTGGGAAGGGTGAGAGTAGCATTTACTTGGAATGCTTGGAGTCCAAGTGGGGGGTAGAAAAAGGGGATTTGGGTAATGGCTTCGGGGACTGTTTCCCAAACTGGGATTTTCCCTTGGAGGGGGGGGAAATCTGAGACAAGTGGTGCGGTGGTGTTTTTAGGGAATTCCTAGGGTAGTGGTTCTATGATTGGTGGAACTATTTGGGGAGGGGGTTCAATGAGAGGAGTATTGTCTCCAATATCTGTTCTGTTAGATAAAACTACACACACTTGTGTTGAAATAGAAGGGCTTAGGAGAGGTGGTGCTCCATGAAAAGTCCCTAACAAGGATGGGTCCTTGAATACTCCAGGACCAATTTCGATGACTGAGAAAGCATCTTAGATAGTGCGGACAAAGGGGAGGATGTTATCAATGTTGGTGTAATGATTAGGCTCATAATGTGTAAGTTGGTCAATGGTGACAATTTTCTCGTTGTGGGGGAACATCATCGTATGAAACACATAAGAGGATACCGCCTTCATAGAATACATATAGTTATGTCCGAACAAGATATTGTAATCAAGTGGGGCGTCGATAAATTCATTGTCAATTAATATGGTTTTTCCCCCAAGTTCTACGGGGACGTTTTGGAAGATCCCTTCAGGGGATGATGGTTGACCGTCATAAGCTCTCAGGGTTATGGAAGATGATACTAGCTCAGGTGAGCTAAGTTTCTACCATACTACTTTGGACATGATGCATGTGGATGTAACTTCATCGATGATGCACCGATGAACTATAATGTTTTGGATCTTAATTGGTATTTGAAAAGATACTAGGGTGGGGAGGCATGGTTCTCCATTGTCTAGATCAAAGGGGATGAGTCGAGTATCATCTTGGTCGACTGCCCCCAAGGAGGAAAGCAAAGATTTTCATTGTGATGGAAGGTTTGGAGGACCTCCAACACAAACATGGTTTTAGGAGACTATGCTAAGTCATCGACTATACTGTAGCTATGTGTTTCTCTAGCATGAGGGTTATGTACATTTCAACGTAAAGGCATGTGGGGTATACGAGGGTTTGGTTCAGTGTTAGGGTGGGGAATCATCAATGGTTGTCAGGATGTAGTTGGAGCTGCTTGTGAGGTGGTTGGAGTAGAGTCAGGAGGCAGGCCATATGGATGGTTGTTTGTTTGTAAAAGAATCTCTTCCTCACTGGTATGGAGGATACTGCGATTGACCGAATTTTTGGGTTGATTGGGACCTGGGTTTTGATATTGCCCCATTCGTGGTGGGGTTGAGTTTATATCTTGTTGGATATTCATCACACCTTGGTGTGGAATAGGTTTTTGCAAAACTCCCAGAGGTGGTCGTTGCAAATAATTTTGTGGGCCTTGCTGAGGGGCAGGAGGCACTGGACGGTGTTGCATGTTCATGGATTCTTTCATCCGTTTGTAATCGAAAATTTGGGGGAAGTGGTGAGTATAATGTCCATACTCACCACATAGAGTGCAAGGGAATTTAGTTCTGAGGTTATTGTTCTTCCCTTGTCGTGGTTGATTATTATTGCTGCCCCCTTGGGGGTTTTGGTTGCCTTGATTCTAGTGGCCCCCGATGGGACGATTTTGTTGGGGGTTATTTCCTCCTAGTTCTGGGTTGTTATTGTTTCTATTTTTTCCCTTTCTTCTTGGGATTATAAGACTGATGAGATGTATTTTCCATATTCAACTATTCAAAAGTATGAACCTATTGAATGGGAGAGGGATGAAGAAAATTAATGCTGGCATGTGGTTGTCATGGTGGAGGAGAAACCGACTGGGGGGGACCAGGGAATTGAAAATATGGGTTTTTTGTGGAGACAATCCATATGGCATCTAGGAAGTTGAAGTACTTCCACTATTATTGGGGTTATATGCAGGGGTTGGGGGTGGACCTGTACTGGATTGAGAGACCTAATGCATCTGGGGTTTTGGTGGGGGTCCCCCCAATGGTTGAGAGGGAACAACAACATATGACTGTTGGTGACTGGGAGGAGGGTAATAAGATGTCCCTTCACATGGTTTTGGAAATTTGTTTTCACCATCAGTGGGTGACAAGTGGTCGTAAGGGTTGAGATGTGTCATAGAACCAATAAACTCATCCGCAGCGTGGGACATACCAAGTTTGTCCTAGCCAAGTGGTATGGGTCTGGGTGCATCAAGAAATACTATGTACAAGTAACCTGACTGAGCATATATGAGGTCAAATTGTTGGGATTTTCTTATGGCTTCCTCTTCTGATTGAGGAAAAGTGGATGCTACATCCTTTGTAATCATAGGGACAAGCATTTTGAGAAACCAATAGAGATGTTGTTCTTTAGTGGTTTCCACTTTACACAAACTACGTTGCCGCCGCCATTCATGAATGTGGTTAGTGATATTGATAGCAGTTGTTTGTTTGAACTCAAAGAGAAGTTCTAGGCCAGTGTCATGACAAACTGGTAATTGGAAAAAGGGCAAAAAGGCCTTGACCAATGATTCAAAGGTCACATGGGACCCTGATTTTTCATCCACATACCATTTGGATGATGAACCAGTGAGAGTTATTTTAAATAAACTAAATCGGATGGAATCATCCATGATGTTGTTTGAAGAGAACCATAAGTGGAAGGTCATAACATGGTTGGCGGGATCTTCCCCTGGTTTTTCTTCAAATTTTGGAATATTTGAAGGAAATTTGGTAGGCATATTGGGCCAAGTGGCATGATGCGAAATAGGATCATTCGTAAGTTTGGTTAAATAATCAATGTTGAGGTATTCCAAGTATGGCATAGGGGGATTTGGTGGAGGATTAATTCCAACCTTTGTGTGTGTAGGTAATGGACCTGTCCCTTGAGAGGGATTTGGTGGGTTTTCACTTCTTCCTTGAGAAGAAGTTTGACCCCTTCCTCCTTTTAAAGGAGAGCCAATAGATGGATGGCCTTGGGTATTTGACCCAAGCAAAGTGGAACCAAGTAAAGATGATAAAAAACAATGGAACTCACTGGGGTGTGGGATGTTTGAGCCAGTGAGTTGGCAAGACTAGGGACTCCTCCCAGAATAGGTGGGAGATTCTGCAAGTGTCTAGAACGAAGGAGATTTTGTGGTTACCCTATGGTTTTGAATAGAAAAGTGAATGTGTACAAATGGTGACAAGAGAGAAGTAAATGAACAAGAGTGTTTTATATTTTTGACCTTCACAAGATAGCATAACTCACAATTGCATGTAATCAAATGAACATCATACATAAATCAACTGTAAAATAAACAAGCATGTTGTTGGCACAGGGGCAGACCTAGGGTTCAATTCCAAGAGCGCACCAAAAATCCTTAACTACTGGCCCTTTCGAAAACACCTGCGAGGCAGATGCAGTCTCACCCGAAGTAGCTATGGGGGCATTGCAGGACAAATATGTCTACAATGAAAGGAAATATCAAGTGGACCCAATATGAGAACAACACAACATCTATATATCAATTACCAACTTAGATATACTCTATACAACTGTCTATCAGATCAAATACAATAATGAAATAGAAATATATCTAATGACAAAGAATAGAGAATCAATCAGACACAACATGAGATGTACGTGGTTCACCCTCTCTCCTGGGTTATGTCCACATAATTGTGCTTTAAATATATTAAGATGAAGCATACTATTATTGTTTGCACTCTTAGCGAGCAGATCTTCATTCTTCTCCTCTCTATCTCTCCCCTTTCCTGCACACCCAGTTGTAGAACTAATCTTCGCACCCAGCTGAAGATATTACAATACCAGAAGGCTCTTACACTTAGCACTTCTCTCTCATAGAACAATAATCACTCGTGCCAATAACAAAACTAGAACAAACCCTCTTACCTCATCTAGATTCTTATTTATACATTAAAATCACTCACCGACAGCCTTAGGCCAAAACCTAGGTGTCAAGACCCTAGATACCAAAACCCTAAGTGTCTAAAACCCTAGTTCAAATTGACCCTCATTTTCAGGGCTTCTCCAGTCTGTCTTTCCTTCCTTCTCGCATGGTGCTCCAAAGCATCCAACAATGGATTTTTCTACTTGTTGAGTTGTCCACGATCCTTCTTCCTTACTGATCTGTCATCCTCGATCTCCTCGTCCAACGACTTGATTTCTCTTACTTCACTCCATCTTTTCTTCTCTTCTTCTCACTTCGACCCAATAATAGTCACTATGTCTTCTTCGCAGTTCACATTCTTCTTTTCTACCTTAATCTTCACTTACTTCCATACCCAAGGGCTAACAGGCGCCCAACACTCACCTATGACTCATCCTGAGGCACTTCAGATCTGATTCTTCTATTTTACTTCAACTTCGGACTGTGCAAGGTAGGCTTTGCTTTCATCTCTATGCCTTCTTTGCTTGTGCATATTGTCTTTTCTGTGTCTGGTACCCAGTTTCAACTATACCTAGTACCTAGACCCTTTTCCTTATGCTTTTACTAAGAGCTGCGAGGTAGCTAGTTGTCATAATACAATTTCAACCGCCTCCCATTCACCAAACCTTCCTTCTATTCATTGTTCAAAGTCTTCAGCTATGTAGCTCCTCCCTTTGTAACATAGGAAACCTCATATGAACCAAGCCAATGCATTCGGAACTTTCCTAGATGTTTCATGAACTTACTATCATATACCAGTACCAAATCACCTTGCTTAAATGTCTTCTTCTTGACGTGTCTGTCTTGGTAGGCTTTCTCTCTTTTCTTTTGCACTCGCTGATGGAATCCTGTAATAAATATGTCTTCTTCTAGTTCAACCAACTACGCGAGCCTCTCTTGAACAACGCCAGTGTCATCCATACCTGTAAAAGGAGTGATTCTTAGGCTTGGTACCAAATATTCCATTGGGACAACTACTTTGAGACCATAAACCAATTTAAAAGGGGTCTGCATTGTTATCTTCTTGCAAGTGGTTCTACAGGCCCATAGTACTACTGGTACTCTTAAATCCTATGCATTCCTGTTCACACTGCAAATTTTCGTCAGCGTTGTCTCCAAGATTTTGTTGAATCCTTCAACTGTCCCATTCGCTTGTGGATGGTAAGGCATGCTCTTCTGATGATGGACTGTAAATTCCTCAGTCAAGGCTTCAAAGGTCTTATTGATGAAATGTGTGCCTTGATCACTCATAAGGATATTTGGGCATCCAAACCTGGTTATGATGTCATCAAATATAAAATTCACAGCTGTAGTTGCACTACAGTCCTTAACTTCTCTTGCTTCGGCCCATCTGGTCAAGTACTCTGTCACAGTGATTATGTACCTTTCTCCTGTGTGCTTCACTAGTGGGTTTATAGGTCCCATGAAGTCAATGGCCCATTTCTCAAATGCTTGTAGGGTCATTTTTGGTGCTAAAGGAATTTCATCTCTTCTGGATAGTTTCCCAACTCTTTGGCATACATCACATGCTCTGTAATAGTCCTTATCATCTCGGTGTAAGGTAGGCCACCAAAAGGCCAACTCTAAGAACCTTCTGTGTCATTTCTTTCCCTGCGTAGTGTCGTCCTGTGATGCATTCACGTGCTTCGGTGAGGATCAATGGTCATTCTGCCTCCATAACACACCTCCTCAATATCTCATCAGGTCCCATCTTGTATAGTTGTCCAACTATAAGTGAAAATTTTGCAGCGCGCACTACTATTTGTTTCTTCTAGGTGACTGTATACTCACTAGCTTCCATTCCTATTGACAGGAACTGGACTATTTCTAAGAAGTGATCATCAATCTTTCTAATGGCTAGCATTTGTGCATCCGATAGTGTATCCTCCAAACTAGTAGGCTCTTCTCCATGTTCCAACCTCGACAAGTGGTTAGGGCCTTTGTTCATTCTTCCTAGCTTAACCACGATCTCGAAATCATATTCCTCGAATAGAAGAATCCATATGCATATTCTCCTCCCCCAACACTAGCTTTTTGACTAGGCATTTTAGCGTGAAGTGATCAGTAAACATTTTATTAAAGTATCCTCCCAGCAAATAGTGGCATAAATTCTGCAACGGATACACTGTCAGTCTCCATTTTTGACTATATTTTTGCCTATATCATGTCAAATATACCTCCATTTTCATATCTGGTATCATTTCCTTCTAGCCTTACCATGACACATTTGACATCCTTTTACAACTAAATGGGGTTATTCAAGGTATTCTTATGATTCAAGTTATTTTTTTGTATTTTGATATTTTAAACTAATGTTGATACTAATGCGACATGAGTTAGGTACTGTTCCTTTAAAACAAAACTTATCAGTACCAAGTACCAACTCGCACTTAGTGGAGATACCAAAGAAGTTGCCGAAGACTTGCACGACATGGCCAGAGTGGATTGACAACTTGATTCATATGATTGATTGAGTCATAACTCAATATGCTGATTGAGGGCGAGATTGTAGAACCGATTTATTAGAATGCTTTATGATCCACACTTCTTGACACTGCATGTCATGAAGTTGTGAAGTTCGTTTTAACTGACTATGAGTCATTTTTGGATCTGAGATCTGTTTATATTAATGCACCTATGTTTACAACTATTTTGGAGAGGATCTATATAAATGGAGGATTGCTCTCAAGAAACGTTGGTTACAATATGCTATGTGATATGATTTTTGATAATACAAATCTGCTATGCATTATGTTATTTGTTGTTAAATGATTTGAGTCATTTTATGAATTATGGAGCATGAAGTATGAACAATTTTTGCATGGAATGATCTGAGTAGCTCTGGTTTCATTATAGGCGATTGCACCTCTTGGTTGGGCCGACAAACAGGTTCAATTCGTTGTCTCTTTTCCATAGTAGAGTTAGTTTATTTCAGTATTTTAGAATCTGTATGTAAGTTAGTTTACTTGAGTTTGGGAATTACTTTGTTAGATTCTTGCTTAACCATTCTTCGGATTGTATGATTTCCATTGTGATATCATCTCATAGATTGATGAATGTTGAATGCATTATTTATCCCTGTAGAACTTGAAGAATGAACTAGATTTGCTCTGTTTCTAGTTTTCAATTTGAACATGATTTAAAGGGAATGCGAGTTTAGATTTACTATGTCTTGTTAGGATAGTTAGCTTACTTTGTTCTATTAGGATAGACAACTTATAGTCTGTTTCTAGTTTTAAATTTGATCATGATTCAAAAGGAGTGCGAGTTTATATTTACTCTGTTCTGTTAGGGTAGTTAGTTTACAGTCAGATTAAAGGAAGCTTCCAGTACCAGTAGGGTGAATAGGACATTTGTTTGTTCTACCTGTGGATAGATTCATAAATATTTTAGATGTTTAGATTAAAAGGTTTTCGAAAATGATATTTCTTTTATGGATTATATAGAAATGATGATGATTAGATTTTTAAGCTAATGGTAGATAGTCTTGGGAGATTACATTGGATCAGAAATAGAAGTACATGTACTTAAGCTCAGAACTGTTTTCCTTTGATGAATTAAATAAGAGATGATTAGTTTCGAGATAATCATTAGGGTTCAATTTTTAAGAGTGAGTTTGTGTTTTCTTCTAAGAATAACCTTCAGATAGGAATTAGAATCTTACCAGCACATACAGTGTAGCAGCTCTAAGTTCACTTACCCTGGTTTGACAATTCAGTGTTTTCAGGTAATTAAAAATCTTTAATATAGCAGCCTGACATTTTTGGCGTCGTTGTCGGGGAGCTATTTAGAAGGTAAGTTAGATAATTGTTTTGGTTATTTTCTTAAAATGTATTTGGTTTGGTGTGGTATGTTAGCAGGTTGATGAAAGAGGAGCTGTGAAATGAAGGGTGAGAACCGACATATCAGTTATCACAGGTTCCTCTGAAACTCAATCTTAGTTTTTCTTTCATCTAGTATGTTTTCATGAGAAATAGAGATCATAGACGTAGATTTAGGGGAAATACAAAACAACAAAAAGAAGAAACCTCCACCCACAAAGCAATAGAAACTGAGACTGGAACTCTGGCTGAGGAAACCATAGAGCAAAACATAGAATCAGGAAACACCACATACCAACAAATTCAAATCCCTGGTGATCCAAACTTGGTTGACACAGTTAATCCAGAAGAAGTGCAAGCTATTCTCAAGAACCCTGACACTATAGTTTCACAAATAACAACTGCAACTATTGAATCAAAGGTAATAGGATCCTCAAAAGAACCAATAGGAGATATCAATTATGTCAAAAAGAATCCAAAGAGGTGGGATTTCACACCCTCACCAAAGAAAGATCAGATTGCATATAATTTTTGGTAATACTTTTAACATGGCATAAAGAGGGAGAGAATTGGATATGAGAGAATGAGGAGAAATTCATGTTGGACATGAAGAAGAAGAACAAGTAGAGACTGAGCTAAGACCATAAACCACCTTTGGGTTTCCTATTTTTGATTTCATCTAGAATGTCAATATGAAAAATATCCCACCTTCGGCACTACCAACCTTTTATGGGAAAAGTAGTGAAGACCCAGATGTCTTTCTTTTTGAGTTTGACATCCTGTGTAGGAGTTATAACTATCTTTAGGATGCACATAAACTGAAGTTTTTTCCTACTACCCTAAAAGATTCTGCATTACGTTGGTTCATGAATTTAGGAGAGTACAACATTAGATCTTGGGAAGATATGAAGGAAATTTTTTTAAAGAAGTACCAGGACTATTGTAGACCCAAGGATTCTTGAAATGATATTTTTAAAATGCAACAACAAGATGAAGAGAGACTTGAGGATTTCGTAGAAAGATTTACATATACCCTTCAAAAATCTAAATATAATGACCTCCAAGATGAAGCAATCAAGACTCTTTTCTTAAAAGGGGTTTTAGATGAATATATTGACACTCTCAATTTAATGGCTTCAAGAGACATTTATCAAAAAGACTTTGAAGAAATCAATGAACTATGTAGAACTTACTCAAGAAGTAGGGGGGAAAATGCAAAAAGTGTGAGAGAACCTGTCAACAAAAACACCAAAGTACTCACATCTAGTGGAGTTACTAGAATTGAATTGGGAAACCTTTTGGAAAATTTTAAAACAAACATTTTAGGAACAATTGGATCTCAATTAGACACTCTGAAGATTAAGAGAAAGCAGGAAGAGGAAAACCCTGTATTAAGCATATTCTACCCAAAATGCAGAAAAAGGCATCCTTTACGAGAATGTCCTTTGGACAATGTTTCTGTATGTGCAATATGTACTGAAAATCATAAAACAGAATATTGCCCATCCTTACCAGGATTGCAAGACATATTCAAGGGAGGTGAAGCTCCAGGGACTCCATCTGCACCTAAGAGGCCTTGGCAACCTAGGAACTCAAATACGTATCAAGAACCATCCCCACAACCTTCCAGCTACTATCCACCCTTCTCTCAACAACAACAACATCCATGGAACTGGCCAAATTGGTCTCCACAAAATGTCCCTACTCAACCTTGTTACCAGGGATGGAGAGACCCAAATTTTGGAAATAACCAACAACAACATGTAGTACTAATTCCCTAGAATCCATGTACTCAGTATCCTCCAAACATACATTAGTTATTGCCTGGTTTTACTCCACCTCCTTTACCACCCATTCAACAAACTCCTCAGCAGCCTCAAAATCCACCTCGCCTCACCATTTTTCCTGCTCAACCCATTCCAAATCCTAACCACAGACCACCTCTTCCACTCCATAATGTTGATTTTCAAAATTACCTAGCTTACACCATAAACCCCATTTCCATACAAGAAATATAGCTGAGATCTGGAAAAACTTTAAATAAAACTCAGCTTGTAACAAGAACAACACCAAAGGTAATTATCCAAGAACGTGAGGAAGAACCTATAGATGATTTATCAAATGGGGCATATTTGGAAGATGTTATCATTCCAAAGCATAAAGTATCTGAATCACAGCGTAACATACAAACTCAGGTTCCCCAAACACCTCCTTTTCCTGAAAGGTTGCTCATTGAAAATCCAATTGTTCAATCTGAGTTTGACATCATGAATGAACTAAGAAATGTCTATGTTAATATTCCATTGTTACAAGCGATCAGAGATGTTCCCATCTATGACAAAACCATCAAAGAACTCTACATTAAAAAACCAAGTCGGAAACAGAAAGATCCACCCACGATACACCTAGTAGGCCAATCATCAAATTGTATTTCTTAAATGCCTAAAATTGTGAAGTATGCCAACCCAGGGAACCCAATAGTTTCAGTGACTATCAACAATGTTTCTATTGGTAATACTTTAGTTGATCTAGGTGCAACCATTAATATAATGAATATCAATACAGTGGAATTGTTACAACTAAGTCAATTCCTTTGCCCTACTCCTACAGTTCTTGAACTTGCTGACATAACAACCATAAAATCTGTTGGAGTCCTTGATGACATCCTTGTTACATTATCTTTGTGGGAATATCCTGTTGACTTCATGATTATTCATTCAAAGGACCCCACAAAAGGCCATCCAATCATTCTAGGGAGACCTTGTTTGGCCACTGCCAATGCTTTCATAGGATGTCATGGTGGGGATATGTTCATCTCAAATGGAATTTCTTCACAGAAACTTACTCTTTTTCCACCTGCTCAACCGGTTACAGAAGATTTATGGTGGATAAAATGTCCCTATCATGAGAATGATGATGAAGAATATTTATTCTCTGTTGATGAGTTTCACGCACTACAAGAAACTACAGAGGATGATATTTTAAGTCAATTTCTTTCTGTCACAGAAAATGTTGAGTTCCCACAAATATATTTTCAATACGATCAAATTTTCAGAGAGGAATTTCAAGAACAAAGTGAGTTATTTTCCTCGTTTTCACCATTGATGAGCATCCGGGGTCATATACTATTCCAATAGAACTTAGCCCAGGAAAATGTCTATACATCAACTCTGAATTAAGTCTCAGCAAACAGGAACAATTAACAAACCTTTTGAAAGAATAGTTAGGGGCATTTGCATGGGAATACATTGATATGAGAGGAGTGTATCCTGACACTTTCATTCACCACATCTATATCCAAACAGGGATAACCCCAATAAGACAACCACAAAGGCGTATGAATCCAATCCTAAAAGATTTTGTGAAAGAAGAATTATAGAAATTATTAAACGTTGAATTCATTTATCCAATTTCTGACAGCAAGTGGGTTTCACCTCTTGTTGTGGTACCTAAGAAAATGACAGGGAAATGGAGAATGTGTGTAGACTTTAGGGAGTTTAACAAGGAAACCCTGAAGGACTACTTTCCCTTTCCCTTTATAGATTAGGTTTTGGATACCTTGGCTGGAAAAAGATACTTTTCCTTTCTCGATGGATATAGTGGATACAATCAAATTCAAATTGCTCCTAAAGACTAGGACAAAACAACATTTACGTGTCCTTGGGGCACTTATGCTTATAAAGTGATACCTTTTGGACTATGCAATGCTCCTGCTACATTTCAAAGAGCAGTCCTTGGGATCTTTGTTGACTTAATTCATGATTGTGTGGAAGTATACATGGACAATTTTATTGTTTATGGTAACACTTTCGAAGAAGCCTTAAGTAATCTTGAGAAAGTCTTGATTCGCTGTCAAGAATCAAATTTATCCCTTAGTCACAAAAAATGTAAAATTCTATTAACTGAGGGAATAGTGTTGGGTCATCATTTGTCTGTAGAAGAAATTAAAGTTAATCCAGCCAAAATTGAAGTGATAGTTAAAATTTCCTCTCCAAAAACCCAAAAATATGTGAGAATTTTTTTGGGACATGGTTGATATTATCGTAGATTTATTGAAAACTTTACAAAGATAGTCAGCTCCATGTTTAAACTATTAGCAAAAGATGCGGAATTTTGTTGGGATAACAATTGTCATAATGCTTTTGAGAATTTGAAAGCAAAATTGTCCATGGCACCTATTCTAAGAGGACCAAATCGGTCTCTTCCTTTCCATATTTCAACTGATGCCTCAGACACTTCTTTAGGAGGAGTGCTTGGACAAAAAGAAAACCAACAAAACTATGCAATTTTCTTCACTAGCAAAAACCTTACTCCTCTTGAATTGAACTACACTGTAACAGAGAAGGAATTTTTAGCAGTAGTTCATGCCATTAACAAATTTCATCATTACATCACTGGATATGAGGTTTTTGTACATACAGACCATTCTGCTATCAGATTTTTGATGAACAAACCAGTTACTACTGGAAGAATCACATGATGTCTTTTTCCGCTTCAAGAATTTAACATCACTATAGTTGATCGGCCAGGGAAAGAGAATGTAGTTGCGGATTTTCTTTCTAATATTCCTCAAGATAGTACTGACATCCCAGTGAATGGTAATTTCCCTGATGAACATCTGTTTGCAGTAGCTTTTAAGACCCCTTGGTTTGTAGATACAACAAATTACTTAGGTACAAGAAGATTGCCAGCTCATTTGTCACCACCACAAATGAAAAGAATTATCCAGCAAAGTTCTTACTACTCTTGGGTAGGAAGTGATCTTTTCTATACAAGTCCTGATATGATCATTAGGAGATGTGTCCGGGAAGACGAGATTCCCGATATCCTTCAGGCCTGTCATGATGGGCCATGTGGAGGACATTTCTCTGATAAGAGAATGGCATATAAAGTCTTACAATCAGGATACTATTGGCCGACACTATTTAGGGATGCAACAAAATATGTGAGAAGTTGTGATATTTGTCAAAGGATGGGAAGACCTACCGTAGCAGACGAGATTCCCTTACGACCGCAGGTTATGATTGAACCATTTGATAAATGGGCACTTGATTTTGTAGGACCTATTTCCCCAATGTCGAAGAAGAAGAAGTATATCTTGGTTTGCACAGGTTTTGTGACCAAGTGGGTAGAGGAAAAATCCTTATATCAAGCAACTGAGAAATCAGTGGTTGAATTTATTTATGAATATATCTTTACCCGCTTTGGTGTTCCATGAGAGATTGTTACTGATCAAGGTGCCCAATTTACTTCTAAGTTGATGAAAGAACTCACAGATAAATATGGGATAAAACACTGTAAGTCTTCCCCATACCATCCACAAGCCAATGGGAAAGTGGAATCCACAAATAAAGTTCTAGAAGCTATTTTGACCAAGACAATACATTTACATCACAAAGATTGGGCAGATAGACTTCCAGAGGCTTTATGGGCATACCAGACTACATGGAGAAATACCATTGGTCATACCCCTTATGAATTGGTATTTGGCAAGCAAATTCTCCTTCCCATAGAATTTCAAATTCATACCTTCCACCTAGCAGCAGAGTTGGGGTTGAATTTGGATGAGGCACAGAAGTAGAGAGTCATGCAACTAAATGAATTGGGAGAAATTAGGCAAGATTCTCTTCAAAGAACTATCCTTGTACAAAATCAACGTAGAAAATGGCATGATAAATACATTAAGACAAAGAATTTTCAACCAGGGGATTGGGCATTGCTTTTTGATTCCAAATACAAAACTTTCAAAGGAAAACTTACGACAAGGTGGTTGGGACCTTATGAAGTAGAAACTATTTTTGATAATGGATCTGTTAGAATCAAGACCATAGATAACTCTCAGAATTCCTTTGTAGTAAATGGACATCGATTAAAAGTGTATAACAAACCCTTGTCAAGAGATGATTTTCTACAGGAAATTGCCAAACAAACAGAAATAAAGATAGTAGGAGAAGAGTCTTCTCCTCCTACTAATCCTTGATCATTTATGTTGTTTTAAGATTTTGTAAATAATAAAATTTTACCAGAAAATAAAAAAAATCAAATAATAATAAAAAAAAAAAATATATATATATATAAAACATTTCTTTTTGGATATGTTGATATATTGTCTTCAGTTTTACAGGTTTTTCAAAGCAAGTATAGAATTGAACTTCATCACTCTCTCGCAACAGGTAAGAAGGTAAGACAGTTTTATTTTATGAAATTTTCTTATCAATATACACTGACTTGTTTTGAAATGAATAAATTTGAGCTTGTTTGCTCCCTTTGACTGCTCATTAAATTATGAAAGGGGCATTTATCAGGGATAGGATTATTCTTTACCAAGCTTGATGAATTATGATGGGAAAGAAACCCCCCTAGAGTTTTCTTTTAGCATTTTCTCAGACTCTCAAAACATGAG
>JASDQU010436472.1:0-23335 GCA_032191745.1 Picea mariana | reverse complement strand
GCAATGAGCATATACTAACTTGGGCTCATAAAATCCACAAGTAAGTGATTACTGTTCCAAAAATTATGTCTGCAAGATTTCTATCTGCACTCGCATTGGATGATGTGTAATACGTTAAGGTCCACCTTCCAACATGTCTCAATCCATCAACACCAATGCCTTATCTAGAGTAGAGATTAGAGACTATTTAGTACCCTGGACTCTGCATGCCTCAATGGCATGTTTCCTTGCTAACAACCATGGGAATACATCAATGTCTCTTGGTTGATAGATCCTACAGGTGACTCGACACAAAGACCTTTATTCGTACCTGTTAGGATGTACTATAGGTACGTTGAGGCCCATTGACATCATTGGTGGGTCATCGTGCATTGGTTAACGACATTCATTAATGGACGGTAATCCAATGATTTCTTTTTGTGTTCGACTCCTGAACATTTATTCACACAAATAAGAATTGTACCATGGGTTAAAGCTTTGAAGTTGTTGAAGACATGATTTTAATTTATCCCTTTCAGGAAGGAACATAATTCAGGTTTAGGGATAACCATCAGATAATTTGCTTTCATAAACAGGAAGTCTTTTTCTCAACAAGGTATTATTGGTTCAAGTTTCTCTACAGATTTCGGGTTATTTCATCAATACTAGTCAATGCCATAACAGAATCCATTAGCTACAATGGTCATCATAAATACAAATTCAAATTACAATTTTTGCGCTCACCAGATACAGACTTGACTTCAAAGATCTCTACAGTAAGAAATTTGCATAACAAGGGAATAGGTAATCTAATTTAGGTACGCTTAGTTTCATGTTGGTTTAATGTATTAAATTACATATTAATAATTTGAACTGAGAATGCCTCGATACTCCATAATGTTTCATTATACCTATACTATGTACCTACTAAACGAATCTGTCTCGACATTTCATATCATGGAAATGCACTACATTATCTTGGCTGAATTCGACATGATTCATATATGATAATATTCTACAAATGTGTACGACCATCATCATTTCCTTACATGTTATCGATCCTCACAACAATTCAAACTTTCTTATATGATTCCTCCCACAACTACTTCACACATCATACTCTATTCCTCTGTTGCCCTCATCTAATTCCGTTGCTTACCTGTGGACCTTTCCTGTGATACCGAGTGAAATTATGGTGGCAAATTGTCACGAACCTGAGACCTTTGCAGACTTGGAGGCTCTTCCTGAGTATGAAGCCACCAAACACATTTTTCAAAAAGTTGGATGGGAGCCATTTTTCAAGAAATTCGATGGGTATGATGATTCAATTACGCTTTAGTTCACTCTACATTTTCATGGTGGAGTAGCTAAGGTGGGAAAGTTAGAGTTTGAAGTCACAGAAAAATTCATCTCTGAAGCAATTCAATTACCCAACACTGGTCAGAAATGGATGAAGGGCCAGCTCGTCGACAAGAAGCTCTGCACGCATCTTCTGCATCCACGGTACCGGAAATTACAATGGTCAGAGGGCACATCAAGGTCATGGTTAGAACCAAAATGGGCTCAGTTTCTAGCTATCCTCCAATGCTACCTCACTTGCGAAGGATGGTATACGATCGTGTTTCCATGTCATGCCCAACTCCTGCTACATTTCAAAGGTAACCATTTGATGAACATACCCTATTTTCTGTTGAAGAGTTTAAAGAAAATGGTAGAACAGGTCCACAAAGCCAAAGATTTTAGAGGTATATTATTTCATTTTGGTCTTGTCAAAATATTGATTAAGTCTGTGTTATCCCACAAACAAGAAACTTGGGATATGTTCATTGTAAGAACCCTAGCCTCTGACAAATCTAGAAATAAAAATGTTAAGTCCGCTCCTCCACAGAAGAAGCCGAACTCTAAAAAAAAGGGTGTTAAAACCCTGACCGAAATCTATGATGACCCTAAGAATACATCAGACTACACAATTGAAGCCAGTGATGATAATCCTGGTATAGAACATTCATTTGATGTCCATGGTTATAATGGCATGGAAAATAACCATGACAGAGTGGAAAATACTGTTCCTACAAAGGCGAATGTTGAAATTCTGATTTCTCCTCCAACTGCTATGAATATTATCGATGTCAAATAACTTGAAGAGTTAATTGACAAACCTAGGAGAAATCCCAAATGAAAATGCACACGCACACTGTCAAGTATGGATAACTCTGTGCCTAGTTACCCACCACAGGAAAGATTAAAAAGTGTGGATGATCATGAGGAGGCTCCGGAGTCCTCTAAAATGACATGGACTCTTTCCCATTTGATTTGAAAAGTCTGTAAAGTCAATCGGCAAGCTAATGCGCCCAAATAAATTGAGCAGGACAAGCCAATTCAAATGCCAGTAGATACCCTTGCTCAGGTGTATAAAGAGTTTACTCCTGAACTCAACCCAATCGACAACCCTGATCAAGTGTATAAGGAGTTTACTCCTGAACCTAGTCTAGTTGACACCCATGATCAAAGACCAGATGAGTTCACTCACGCTTCCAGTCCTCAAACACAACAAGGACATGGTAAAACATTTGAATCTTACTGTGAAATTTCCTCCAGTAAATCGTTGAGACCAATGGTAGCCATATTAGAAAGAAGGAATCATAGGTTGAAAGAGAAGTTACATGAATACACCATATTGGATCAACACATCAAAACATAAAATGAACTTATGAAACTCGGGAAAACTCATTTCTCATCCAAGATTGAATGATTAAAACGAAAGAATAAAGGTCTTTTCCATAGGAACAAGAGTCTGCAGAAGATTTCCAGGAAGCACATAATCATTAATCGAGTTCTTAAGAAGGAAATCAGAAACATGAAGAAACATGAGAAATTGTAAATGTTGGTTGCAGCTGCTGCAACGCTCTGATGAATCTCAGTTTTTGACTTTTTGTTGTCTGAGGATAGGCAAAGACTTAAGTTTGGGGGAATGTCAGTCTCCAGTTTTGAATATATTTTTTCCTATATCATGTCAAATATACCTCCATTTTCATATCTAGTATCATTTCCTTCTGGCCTTACCATGACACATTTGACATCCTTTTACAAATAAATGGGGCTATTCAAGGTAATCTTATGATTCAAGTTATTTTTTTTTATTTTGATATTTTAAACTAATGTTGATACTAATGTGACATGAGTTAGGTACTATTCCTTTGAAATAGAACTTATCACTACCAGGTACCAGCTCGCACTTAGTGGAGATACCAAAGAAGCCGGTGGAGACTTGCACGACATGGCCAGAGTGGATTGACAGTTCGATTCATATGATTGATTGAGTCATAACTCAACATACTGACTGAGGGCGAGATTGTAGAACCGATTTATTAGAATGCTTTATGATCCACACTTCTTGACACTGCATGTCATGAAGTTGTGAAGTTCATTTTAACTGACTATGAGTCATTTTCAGATCTGAGATCCATTTAGATTAATGCACCTATGTTTAAAACTATTTTCGAGAGGATCTATATAAACAAAGGATCTCTCTCAATAAACGTTGGTTACAATATACTATGTGATATGATTTTTGATAATACAAATCTGCTATGCATTATGTTATTTGATGTTAAATGACTTGAGTCGTTTTATGAATTATGGAGCATGAAGCATGAACA
The DNA here is from genome assembly GCA_032191745.1 of Picea mariana. NCBI lineage: Eukaryota > Viridiplantae > Streptophyta > Pinopsida > Pinales > Pinaceae > Picea > Picea mariana. The sequence goes on along the minus strand of JASDQU010436472.1, from coordinate 19,697 downwards.
ATTTTTGCATGGAATGATCTGAGTAGCTCTGGTTTCATTCTAGGCGATTGCACCTCTTGGTTGGGCCTACCAAAAGGTTCAAGTTGTTGTCTCTTTTCCATAGTAGAGTTAGTTTATTTCAGTATTTTAGAATCTGTATGTAATTTAGTTTATTTGAGTTTGGGAATTACTTTGTTAGATTCTTGCTTAACCATTCTTCAGATTGTATCATTTCCAGTGTGATATCATCTCATAGATTGATGAATGTTGAATGCATTATTTATCCTTGTAGAACTTGAAGAATGAACTAGATTTGCTTTGTTTCTAGTTTTCAATTTGAACATGATTTAAAGGGAATGCGAGTTTAGATTTACTCTGTCTTGTTAGGATAGTTAGCTTACTCTGTTCTGTTAGGATAGACAACTTATAGTCTGTTTCTAGTTTAAAATTTGATCATGATTCGAAAGGAGTGTGAGTTTAGATTTACTCTGTTATGTTAGGGTAGTTAGTTTACAGTTGGATTAAAGGAAGCTTCCAGTACCAATAGGGTGAATAGCACATTTATTTGTTCTACCTGTGGATAGATTCAAAACTATTTTTGATGTTTAGATTAAAAGGTTTTTGAAAATGATCTTTCTTTTATTGCTTAGATAGAAATGATGATGATTAGATGTTTAAGCTAATGGTAGATAGTCTTGGGAGATTACATTGGATCACAAATAGAAGTACATGTACTTAAGCTCATAATTGTTTTCCTTTGATGAATTAAAAAATAGATGATTAGTTTCAAGATAATAATTAGGGTTCAATTTTTAAGAGTGAGTTTGTGTTTTCTTCTCAGAATAACCTTTAGATAGGAATTAGAATCTTACCAGCACATACAGTGTAGCAGCTCTAAGTTCACTTACCCTGGTTTGACAATTCAGTGTTTTCAGGTAATTAAAAATCTTTAATATAGCAGCCTGACATACACCATGGCTAATCTTTCTCTCTCAGTAGTGGTGTAATTAATATCAGTTTTTGATATCTTCCTACTAGCAAAGGCTAATGGGTGGTCGATGTCTCCTGTTCTCATTTGTGATAACATAGATCCTAATTCAATGGAAGATTCATTGACATGCACATGAAATTTCTTGCTCCAATATAGAAAAACTAGGATAGGTGCAATAACCATTTTCTGTTTCAGCGTGTCCAAGCTCTATTGGCATTCTTTTGTCCAATGAAACTAACAGTCTTTCTTCAAAATATTCTCCATGGGTGTTGTAATCTGGGCATAGCCTTTAATGAAATTCCTGTAATATCCAGTATGTCCCAACGCAGTGCACAGCTATTTGACTGAAGTAGGAGGGGGAAAATCAACTATAATGGCAATCTTAGATGGATTTACTGGCAATCCATGCTTGCATACAATATGACCTAACAACACTCCAAATGGTCAAAAGAAGATGCATTTCTTCAGGTTTAAGGAAATCTGACACTGCCTGCACTTGTCCAACATTAGCCTTAAACATTCAATATGATTTTTTAATAAACTAAAAACAGTCTAATCATCAAAGTATGCTTCTAGAAATTTATGTAGAAACTCCTTGAATGCTTCAACCACCACCCTAGAAAATATGGTTGGGGAATTATTCAATCCAAAAGGCATCATTGTATACTGGTAGGATCCCCATTATGTTGCAAATGTTGTCTTATGGTGATCTTCCTTGGCAATTCAGATCTGATGGTATCCTGACTATCCATCTGTAAAAGAATATACCTCCTCGCCTCCTACATTATCTAGCACTTCGTCAGTAAATGGTGTAGGGAATGGGTCATGCAAACATGCATCATTCAGCTTCCTAAGATCTACATAGATCTTGAACTCTCCTATCTTCTTTTCTTGTTCCACCATAGGGATAATCCACTCTGATTCTTCAACAGGTTCTATGATTCTTGCTTCCATCATTTTTTCGAGCTCAATCTTCACTTTCTCCTTATGTTTAGGGTTCAATCTATAGGGTCTCTGTTTGACTGGCCTGGCATTTGGTTTCAAAGGGATCCTCATCTCTCCCATAGGCCCTTTGACGCCTTTCATATTAGTGAACTTGGTTGGAAACAAGTACTGATATTCATGCAGTAACTCTGTGATCTTGTCAATAGTAGCAGCATCCCAATAATCTCCAACATTTTCAAGATTCGGTGTTTTCTTTGTTCCAATATTGACTTTCTTGATCTTGATCGGCTGTCCAATGAAAGGTAGCTCAACTCCTGGTCCTTTTATGTCTCTTTGGCCTTATGTTTCGATGATGTTCACCTTCCTAGGGTCATCATCTTCATCTACATTGATGATGTAATAGCCTTGCAGTTTCTGGAGAGGCGCAGTCCATTCGTTATCTTCTTTTCCTAAAGGGAGGCTAGATTCCTCCTCAAATACTTTTTGTCTTACAATCTATAATTCTTGATCTACTGAAGGATATTGAATTTCAAATAAGAAGGTAGTTACAAAATCTTGATTCATACCTTCCCAATCTGCAGTGATGAGGCGCAATTCTACGTGAAGGTACCAGTTGATAGGGGTTGTGTCCAATGTGTTAATGAATTTGTGCACCCACTACTCTTAAGGAATGTTTCTCCAGGCTTCCTCTCAACTTTTCACATGGTCCTTTGAACAACTTCGACCTATGTACCTAACTTTGTAGCCTTCTACTTGTTTTGAGAACCATTGTGTCATCAAAGTATGACATTGTACCCAGTCTGTAATGTTGTTTTTGTGTGTCCCCCACCATCTTGCTAGTGTTGCTTTCAAGGCCTCATCCATCTCCAACAATATTTGTTGTGTTGGTATAATTTCTTCAAAGTTCAACAAGAATGCTTCTAAATGGTTTAAACCATCAAAGGTGGGTAAGTTACTTACTATTGTGTTGATCCAGTGAACTTCCCTGGTTAATCTAGCACATCTCCTTGTAGATACTTCATACATTTTATTATGCCAGTTCTCCAGTGCTTCTTCTGAATCTGATGAACATGCGTTGTCACTTCACCGACTTAGGTTCCCATCCGCTGTAGGATTAATGTAATAATTTTGTCTGGTTGTTAATTTGTACATGTTTTCTAGTTCGTATGCGCGGTATTCTTCTCTGATAGGTTCTCTGTATCACTGACCTTCATTGAGATCTAAGGGTGAAATGACCCTAAGGCCCTCTCCTTCAAACATCATTCTTCTTTTCTTTAAATCAACCACTATGGAATTATTGAAAGCCCAATCAATTCCTAGCAACACAGGGTAAGGACAACCATTATCAACTATCTCAATCACCTCAAAATCTGCAAATGTCCTCTCTTCGTCGATGTCCATAGGGACATGTTCCAATCTTCCAAAGGGGCTTACAGCTTGTTGATTAGCCATCCTAATCCTGATAGGGGAATATATCAACTTTGGTTTTCCCATCAGTTCCCAGGTTTGCTTCGTCATGACATTGACCTCTAACCCCAGGTCGAGGACCACATAGTCTATATCATACTCTCCAATTTGAGCATTCAAGTGTAATTCCTTATTTGTCCTTATCCTTTTAGAGACTTGGTGTACTTATCTATTTAGTAAGGGATCTATCTTTCCTATCTCATACTGTTTGATTAAATTTTGTAGCTCTTGTACAACACTTTCATCCTGAATCAACTTAATGCAAGTATATAATAATTCCATGAGCTTGCTTACCTCTTTTCCTTCTTTTCGCAGAGTAGATTGATCGAATTCTAGAGGAATTTCATATTCTCTTACTTCTGGACATGTCTTTGGTGAAGAACCTTGGTCTCCCCTGAATTCTTTTCTTGCCTTCTCAAACATTTTTTTTCTTCCTTTGCATCAAAATTTTGTGTCTTCTTTGTAGCTTGCCTGACTCTTGATTCTTCTGTAGTCTTTCCATGTGTCATTTTGTCTTCTCTTGTAACAACACCTCCTCTAGTGATAAAAACAACTCTAGGGTCCTCTCCATGAGGTTCAACGTATATTAGTTGCACTTGTGGGTTCTGTTGAGGCCCTCATCTCTCTTGAAGTTTGGCTAGTAGTACAGGACAATCTTCGATAACATGTTCGAACAAACTGCAGTAGCTACAAGTGGTAAAAGGGTTATGATAATCCCTTGCTAAGTGTCTTGGTTGCATGTAGTTATAACAAATGGTCTTTCCTTGACCTTGACCCATACCTCCTCCTCCTCCTCTTCCTTTGAATCCACTGCAGGGGTTGAAGTTTCCTCTTCCTGGAGAATTATACTGTGTAGTGTTTCCTTCTTGATGTACTTCACCTTAAATTTTGTATATATCCCTTGACCCTTTGTGCATGATGTAGTAAGCCCTAAAATCCCGATCATCATGTCCCATGGACTTACAGAACGTGAAATACAAATTTGTGGGTGCTTGAACATATTTTTGCATGTAATAGCACTCACCAGGGTGATGTCTATTTCTGCATACCTCGCACCATGGTAGGGTGACGTCTATTTTTGCATACCTCGCACCATGGTAGGGTGACATCTATTTTTGTATACCTCGCACCATGGTAGGGTGAGTTTCTTCAAAGTGATTGGAGCTCCAGAGGCCAAGTATTCGTGAAATAGGGGATAGTGTTCCTTGTCATGGCCTTCTGACTTGCATCTGACACACCATATGTCCTCTCTTTTATATTTTCCCTTGTCTTTCTTCATATCTTCAACCTGCAGAGACAAACTAGTTAGCTGACTCAAGATTTGACTCATACCTGAGCTGGATTCTCCCATAGGGGTTGATTCTAACTTCATGGCAATCTCCACCACCTCATCCTGCAAAGCAATCTTCTGTTGCATCAGAGGAACTCTGATGTGTGGTAAGAGAGTAGCAATGAACCATTCCTTGTTCTGCTCATCTGGGATTTGAAAACTCAGATGGCCTGTCAAAGTCTTAAATCTCTGATCAAACTCCCACATGGGTTCAACTATTCTCTACTTGATTTATTTTATCTCTGTAATGCATTGCGATTCTGACTTAGGTTTCTTGAATTCAGCAATTAGCGAAGTTTTAATGGCATTCATTGGTTTAGGTGCAGCTCCTTGGACAAAATTCATGTACCAGCTCAGTGCGCGATATCTTAGGGTAGTACTGAACTGAGCTCACTTGATAGCTTCATCGATGATATTCTTAATACTCCACACGGATTCATAGAGAAACCAGTGTTGTTCAGAGTCTTCAGATCCATCTCCTCTAAAGGTGGGTAACCTCATCTCATCTTCCATAGATCTTCCTAGGTCTCCTGACTGAGTACGTGGTGGACTACAAGTGACAGTGCTCTGAACACACTGGTGACTTTGATTACTCTGATTTATTAATGTTGTTGAATCAACAGGAAAAATAATAGTACTTACTTCAACAGTTGGCGCAGTTTCTGAATATTTTGGCTCTTCCCGCCGAGGTTCTTCATCTTTTCCTTCCTCTGGCCTAGAGGGTTTTGAATGTTCTTCATTTGTAATATATACATCTTCTCCACTGTAGAAACCCTCGTCACCATAGTTCTTCTTAAATAGGTTCGCAAGAGGAACTTCTTTGAAGTCTCTCCCACTGCGCGTATGTCCAGCCTCTATGTCGCTGTCCTTGTCCAAATTCTTGAACATTAGCCTTTTCCAATCTGACCAACTATTGTATCTTGAAGATGTTCTTCTCATGCAATAACATCTTGATCCTCAACTTTAGAAAGTGTAAAAATATTCCTCTGGGTCCCTTAAAGAAATACCTCTCGGCTTGACTATATGACTCTACTCTGTCAACAACAAACTTGGTGATGTGCCCTCCAATGGTGCTTTGAAACTAGTGATCTACCACTCTTAACACGGTGTTATCAACTCTCTTGACCTTCTTGATCAGTGCCGATGTCCAAACCATAGGAGGTATAGATATGATCTCAAACTGGGTATCTGCTAACCTAGCTAGCCACTCGTATAGCTCCTGATGGATTCCTCAAATGAAAATCTCGTGTATATCAGTAAAGATATATCTTCCTAACCAATCCTCTGTACTAAGATTAGGGTTCTTGTTCTGGGTTTCAGCGAAGTCCTTTTCTTGATCCTCTATCCACTTCTGAATCTCTGTCTTTGATGGAAATGACCTTGACATTCCCTCAAAATGATTCTTGTCCTGGCAACAGAACCATTTGTTGGCACAGGGGTAGACCCAAGGTTCAACTCCAAGAGTGCACCAACAAGCCCTAACTATTGTCCCTTTCGGCAACACCTGTGAGGTAGATGCAGTCTCACCCGAAGTAGCTATGGGGGGTTGTAGGACAGAGATGTCTACAACCAAAGGAAATATCAAGTGGATCCAATATGAGAACAACACATCATCTATATATCAATTACTAGCTTAGATCTACTCCACACAACTGTCTATTAGATCTAATATAGTAATGCAATAGCAATATATAGAATGAATAAGAATAGAGCATCAATCACACACAACATGAGATATACGTGGTTCACCCTCTCTCTAGGGCTACGTCCATAAAATTGTGATTTAAATATATTAAGATGAAGCATACAGTTATTGTCTGCGCTCTTAGCTAGAAGATATTCTTTCTTCTCCTCTCTATCTCTCCCCTTTCCTGCGCACCCAGCTGCGAGATAGATCTTCGCACCCAGCTGAAGATCTTACAATACAAGAAGGCTCTTACACTTAGCACTTCTCTCTCACACAACAATAATCACTCATGCCAATAACAAAACTATAGTGAACCCTCTTCCCTCATATAGGTTCTTATTTATACATTAAAATAACTCATCGACAGCCTTAGGCCAAAACCTAGGTGTCAAAACCCTAGATACCAAAACCCTAAGTGTCTAAAACCCTAGGTTAACTTGACCTACATTTTCAGGGCTTCGCCGGCCTATCTTTCCTTCCTTCTCATGCAGTGCTCCAAAGTGTCCAACGATGGATTTTTCTGCTTGCTGAGTTGTCCATGATCCTTCTTCCTTTTTGATCTCTCATCCTCGATCTCCTTGTCCAACTACTTTCTTTTTCTTACTTTTCTCTGTCTTTTCTTCTCTTCTAGTCACTTCGACCCGGTAACAGTCACTCTGTCTTCCATGAAGTTTGCATTCCTTCTTTTCTGCCTTAATCTTCACTTACTTCCATACCCAAGGGACAACACATGTGGATAGGTGGATTTTGAGCATCTGGGGAAAAAAAAAATGCTCGTGTCCTAAAAATACTTACCGTCCTTCCTCTCAATTTAGCATTGGGCCTTCCAATAACACTCAACAGTGGTGTCTGAAGCCACCGGAAGAGGAACTAGTGAAAGTTTAAGTAATCAGTTATAATGATGGCTAGAGGGTGCATATCCCGAAAGAGTTGGCAATATTTCCCAATAGCCACACAAAGTCCGATCAAGGTGTGATTGCAACACACAACCTCCACTTGGGTAGATATCTTATGTTTGGCCACTAAGTACATCGTTCAAAGTGCAACATTTAGATTTTCAGCCTAATAAATGGGTCATAGGCTAGATACCCTCACAAGATTTGGGTGACTCAAGGAGGGATGTGCAAAACAACCAGACCTCTTCCTTCGACCCTTCACAGGTATATCCCTACCTTATTGTATAGGAACACTTGACTTGGAGAATTTGAAATATCCCTATTCTCAACTTCTATAGTTTCAAAATGCAAGAACCTTATAACGGGGGGTTATTTGGATGCCTACCCCTGAGATCCTACCTAGACTAAGAAAAATATTTTGGCACATCCTGAGGAGGAAAATTTAGTGCGTTCTTAGAAAATTTTTAGATGTGGTGGGCTAAGAGATTGTGTTAATGGACCAACCTTGTTTGAATTAAATTGGTGTGGATAATTTCCAAATAAGTAGTCGAATCTTACATAATTCCTTTGAAGTACATTTTGGGTACTTAAAAAGAAATCTTACTTCAACCTCCACTGTTCTAATAGAAATTATGTGTGTGAGGAGTGGCTTTGTGTTAAAGAAAGTGAAAACTGTGAAAAATACTTTTAATAAGTTAAGTGTACGATTGCATCATGTGGAATTTCTATGGTCCTTACAAATCTTCTTACCTAGCTTACTATGTTTCTTTGGTACAACCTTGTGGAATATTTAAAGCCCTAAAGAACTAGCAATGTGGACATATGGGTCCTTACTTGATCCTTTAAACTCGCTAGAATGTTTTCTATACTAAGAAATCTTTTGAAACTATCCTAGAATTGTATACATGTGGGCATGTATGTGTCCTTTACTTGATCTTTTAAACTTTCCTAGAGTGTTGTCTAAACTAAGAAAGATTTTAGAAACTATCCTAAGGTTGCAAACATGTGGGCATGTATGGGCCCTTACAAATCTTTTAAGATTATTTCCAAAACTAAGAGGAACCCTAGGGGGGATTTGTCCTCTTCCTCTTCTAATGATTTTTTTTTAAGGGTGATGAAATTTTCTTTCAACCACCTTTTCTGATTCCTGAGATCACACTTGGGTAAGGGGGAAGAGAATACTTGAGGGTTAAAATTGATTTGTAGTCCCAAATTAATTGATTGTGTTTGAAAAAGCAATAACTTCAACTCAAAATTTTAAATGCCAAATGAGCCATCCATGTGGCAAAAAAACAAAGAGAAGAATAGTGATTCTTTTTACCTCTATGTACTTATGTTAGCTAACCTTTCTTGTGAGAAAGGACTATAAGTGAAGTGTGGTTGCTTTACAAAGTGCAGGAAATTAAAATCTGAAGGCTAGGGGCCCTCAAACCACTCATAAAGACCCTTACAATTTGCAAAAAATGAACTTATGCATGGGTTGTAGTTCTGACAGATGCACAGAGGGTGTAGGATGTGAAAAATACGTAGAGTAATGAAGTCTGTCACGCACAAAGTGCACAGAGTGGGTGACTGTGTGCCTTGAAATCCGTGCACTTCCCATCACGCATTGGAAAATAAATTTCCAAGTGAAATTCTCTTTCCTTGGCTTTGAATTTTGACTTTGGAAGGCTGGACTAGGACGATTTTGGTACCTGCATATCAAAACAATTATAAATAAGTGCTCTCAAGACATAAATAGAGAGGAATTTGATATCGATAGCCAGTATGGTCGTCAATCTGTTATGTTGGTTTTGTCACATGGGTGAGCAAAAACACAACAATTACCTACTTAGATAAGTTAGCTAAACAAGACAGAGGGTTGTGAGTTGATTAGATAACCAAATACACATGAAACAAGGAAATAAAACTAAAAACAAAGAGAAATAATTGTTAGAGAAGCTTGCAAGAACTAGAACCATGAAATGCAAAAAATGACCACCATATAGCTACCAATGGATCAATATATTGATAGGCTAACACCATAGAGAAAGGAAGAGAATTATGAATCCCCTCTTCCTCCTTGGGAGGGCTCTTGAGTTCCCTAATAGAGAGCTCTTCTCTTCATGCAATGGAAAGTGACAATGGTGAAGAAACACAATACCAATCCTCTCAAGAGGTGAGTTGAATGGCCCTTGCTATACTGCTTGAATGATTCAAAGAGAAAAGAGGACTCTGCAAGAAGAATTCTTGCAGCAAAACAATACCTTGAAGTTATTAATTTTCTATCACACCCATGGCACATATTTATAGCATCCATTCATGGAAAGATACAACTGGTTCATAGTGTGAACAAGGGGCCTTTTAGAGCACTTCCTAGCCCTTGACTAGCCTCCAAGCTAGATTTCACTCAGATCTGAGTGTCAAATCGTGTTTGGGGTCGAACTAGAAGTGGTTGAGAGGCCTACAATATTCATAAATGTGTCATTCATGAGAAGTGCACGACTTTTCTCATAGACAGTCGTGCATCTTGTGCACATGGCGCGTTGAGGGCTATGTTAGCATGCACATTTTGCGCACTATGCACGCGCTTCCTTTGGTGAATTTGTGCACTTTGATTTTTGAACCAAGTATATAGTTTTTTTCCTTTTGATGGATTTTGGTGTTGTAGGTAGACTAATTGTTGCTAGCATTGATGTCTTTCTTCAACCATTATGTGCAATGTTGTGGATGATTTTTCAGTGATAACTATTAGTTCAATTGAAAAACCATCGTCAGGAGGCATAAACCTAGATGTTGCATTGGCCAAAACATCAATGTCTACATTTTGATCATGGGGTATAGAATTAATATTAAATGCATCAAATGAATAAATTGGATTCCATGCCTCTTGTTGATAGGATTTCAAATGCAAAGACAGGAAATGAATAGTATTTCTTACCTGTCAATCAATAATCTTCGAGTCACCAAAGACTTTCATATGTTTTACCTCGAGGTCAATGGCCTTATTGAGACCTTGCACTAAGGATTTATATTCAACAATGTTTTTGGTGCATTCAAACTCTAATCGACATGATATGAGCATTTTTCCTTGATTGGGGTCAATCAGTACACATCCTATGTCAGATCCATCATGAGTTTAAGTGCCATCAAAGAACATGGTCCACATGTCTGGGATGTTATTTTTGTTATTCAAACTAAATCCTAAGTTAGTAAGTATGGGATAGGCGCCATTATGTTCTCGTAGGCGGAGGCTTGATTGTAGTTCAAATGGGATCTCAAAAGTCTGAGCTTCGTAACAACCATAATTAGTCTCGAAAAAATAGTTTTCTAGGATGGAATGAGCAAAGCTAACGAGTTGGTTTTTACCTTGTAATTTTGTCATTGTGTGCTTCATGTGTGCTTCACTATTAACCTGGATTTGATTTTATTTACCTTTATAGGGAAACCACAGATGAGACCAATCGGTAGCGAAATAACCTTGGAGTTTGGTCGACCAATCTCTTCTTAGGAGAAAACCATAACTTTTTGGGATGTCTACCACAACTATGTATATAGTCTGATGACCTCTTGGATCAGATGACAGTCTAATTAACACATCCTTGAGTTCCCCTTTCACTTTAACATATGTTCTATCTAACTAGATAATCCAGGTTTTTGTTATTTGTGGGACAACATTTATCTTTTTGCAAATAGAAAAAGGCATGATGTTGGAAGAGGCACTAGAATATGCTAAACAGTTATGAACATTTAAATTGAAAATTTCATAAGTAAGCAAAAAAGGGGGTATCTGCGATTTTGAAAAATCACCTATGCTAGCTGCGTTTATAGTTGATGCTATTTATACCTTGTGGATGTCTGGTGTATTGTTTCTATAGGCTAAGATTTCAACACCTGCAATAGTTTCTTTTTGAGTCTCTTAGGGTTTGAAAGAATCATGTAGAAGTTCACGTTGTTGTGGAAGCGAGAAAATATCTACCACAACTATATATATAGTTTGATGAACTCTTGGATCAGATGACAGTCTAATTAACACATCCCTGAGTTCCCCTTTCACTTTAACATATGTTATGTCTAACTATATAATCATGGTTTTTGTTATTTGTGGGACAACATTTATCTTTTTGCAAACAAAAAAAGGCATGATATTGGAAGAGGCACTAGAATATGCTAAACAATTATGAACATTTAAATTGAGAATTTCATAAGTAAGCAAAAAAGGGGGTATCTTCAATTTTGAAAAAGCACCTATGCTAGATGCGTTTATAGATGATGCTATTTATACGTTGTGGATTTCTGGTGTATTGTTTCTATAGGCTAATATTTCAACAACTGCAATAGTTTCTTTTTGAGTCGCTTGGGGTTTGAAAGCATCATGTAGAAGTTCACGTTGTTGTGGAAGTGAGCAAATATCAAACATGGAGATATTAGCTTTAATTTTCTTCATGTCTTTGATTACATTATAATCTAGGGTGTGTGAATTCGAATCATTATTATCTTTCCTATATTTCCCTTGACTCACTTTTTCATTATTTCCAACAATGCTAGATATGCTTGGTTTATATTTATTTGCTACAACATTCTTTCTAGTTCTATTATTAGTTTTTTCTACAACTATATTTCTTGGTTTTGAGAGGAAAGGGGGAGGTGTTATTTTTTTGATAGGCATGTTTTCTCCTTTGGGAGACAGAGTGTCGGATGGTGGACCTTTGTTGTGCAAATTATAACCTTTTGGGGGAACAACTTTTACAACTTGAGTGTCTCCACCAAGTATTTCTTCGATTTGTTCATCATCAAATCCCACACACCAATCCCAGAAAGGCATAATTGATTATGGGGGTGCTTTGTTAGTAGTATCAGAAGGAGTTGGTCCATGAATTTCATCATCTAAGCTTCGTTGATATAGCAATTGATTTATTACGAATGTCATAGAGTTAATACACTGAGGACACGTTTGTTCATGATGATTTTTTTGATGGTAAGAGAAAAATTTATCGTTACTAAAACTATTTAGATTGAAAGCCATATGTGGGGGTTCTGGTGGTTGTGGTGGGTTGTCTGGTTTCTTGAACAATGGGTGGAAAGTTTGGGGTTTGGATGATCCTTCACCAACATTATTTTTTAAGTCCACCACTTCATTTGATAATTTCTTAACCATTTTAACCACATTATCAATATCCCTAGATTCATTGCCAAGTGGTTTAGTTAATAACAATGACTTCTTCCCAGTCGACTTAGTTTCCTCATAACGAGGATGTTGGTCATATGCTGACAATTCTCTTTCCACAGTTTTAGCTTCAACAAATTTTAGTGCCAATGTGTTTTTGTTAGATCGTTTTACAAACATCCTGATCGATGGGGTTAATGCAGCTATATAATATTCAATGGATAAATATTGATCCAGAGCTACCTCATGGGGAAACTTAATCGATACATTTAGAAATATTTGGTTAAAATATTTTACTCTTTCCCTTTTTACCATTATGGTGGATCCTATCTCATTATGCAGAGATGTTGTTGTTTTTCTTTGTCCAAAATTCCTCATAAAGAGCCTTTCGAAATTGTCAAAGTCTATAATTGATCGGGCAGGTAGGTATAAATACCAAGTAGAGGCTTTCCCAGAAAAAGTATAAGGAAATAACCTACATACTACATCTTCATGTTGTACTCCTAGGAGATGTATGGCCAAAAATAAATTATTTATATGATCTTTTGGGGATATGGGTTTGTCTGGATCAAGTTTAGGTAAGATTTTATCAAATTTCCTTGGCATTTCATGAACTTCGCCAATATATTTAGATCTCCTTAGGTTCTCCATCAAGGTATGACCTCTCTGTGGTTCCTATTTTCTCCCATTATTTGTTCTAAGGTGATTTCGGGTTGTTCACCTTAAAATTCTTCTTCTTCAGGTTCGTTGAAGAAATGAATAGCTCTACTTAAGGGTACTAGAACCTTGTGTAATGAAGTTTCAATAAGATCGTCTACAGAGTCAACGTAAAAATCAGGATCTGTGTTAGGATGTTCTACACGGGTAGTTTTTCTTCTAGGAAGTTCAGAAGTTGTGAGTAATTTTCCAAGTAATTTTGCGTAAGCACGAGTGATTCTATGGGTTTCGTGAAGTTATTCTTGAGGTATGTGAAACTAGGTTTCATAATGTATTTTTGGACTCCTAGAAGCACTTCCGAAATTAGCCTTCGAGTCTTCGTAAATAACTTCTTGTTCAGACTCAACTCGAGGAAATAAGGTAGATTGTGAGCTAGGATTACTCGTTGAATATTGATTTCGGTTATTTTTTAATTCATGTATGTAAGCCATAAAATATGGCCCTCCTTCTAGCGCCAATTATTTTGAGGGGTCAAAATTCGCCCGACAACAGTAAGGGGTACTCCCTGTTAGAAAAATAGAATCACAGAGCAATAAAATAAAACAAATGTGGAAATAAAACAAATAAGGTACATAATACATTAGAGACACAGATATATGTGGTTCACCTAGTGTGGGATACATCCACCGGATAAATTTCCATGCCCTTCCTTTTTATTATCCAGTAAAATGAAAGGATACAACCTACAACACACTCACTATAACTTCCTCTTCTTTCTCTCACAGTCTCCCGTCTCAGAATAAAATAATAACACACATACACAACTGCAATACAATTCCCTCATAAAAGAGGGTTTCCTTCTAGGGAAAAAAATCCCTAAAATAACTTCTACCATCAGATCTGCGACCTTATAATGAATGGTCCATATTGACTAAAAAATTCAATATATTACAAGGAAATTTTTCCCAATATTTCACTTCAGGGGTGTTTCCCCCGAATACCCCGCTAGGGGGGGATTCGACCCCCCTGGCGATAGTTGTGGGGGGGAAATCCCCCATACACCCCCCTTTCAGGGAATGGGATCCATGAACGACTAAAACAAACTTCTGAATCAGGAAGATAATCAAGCTCCACAACCAACAATCTCCCAGTTGGAGACTGATCACAACAACTCCACTATTGTTGTACCTTTTGGAATATACTCCACCTTAGACCTGGAAAATTTATCATCTTCACCTTCATTCTTGAAGGCCAATTGAAACTAAGTAGGAACTCAATTTCTCCCTGGTTACTCCCTTTGTTAACATGTCTGCAGGATTCTGTCTAGTATGTATCTTTTCCAACTTCAATTGTCCATCTTCCAAGATGGATCGCATGTAATGGTACCTGAGTTGTATATGCTTAGTCTTAGAATGGAAGGATGAGTTATTTGCAATATGAATTGAACTCTCGATGTCACAATACAAACTTCCATTCTCCTGCTTGTTTCCCAATTCCTCCATAAACCTCTGTAACCAAATCATCTCTTTACTAGCCTTTGTAAAAACAACACACTCTTCTTTCATTGTTGAAAGTGAAACAACCTTTTGTAGTTTTGAAATACAACTTATTGTTGTTCCACCTACAGTAAAAACATACTTTGTGGTGCTCCTCCTACTATCTTTATCACCCGCCATATATAAATCAACATATCCCTGTAGAACAATGTCTGAACCTCCAAGACATAATGCATGAGTAGAAGTACCTCTCAAATACCTGAGAATCCACTTTACTTCCTCCCAATGTTCTTTATCTGGACTGTTCATATACCTTCTCACAACTCCCACTGCATGTGCAATATCTAGTCTTATGTAAACCATTGCATACATCAAGCTATCAATTCTTGATGAAAAAGGGACCCTGGACATGTATGCTATATCCTCATGTGTCTTGGGACACATTTACTTAGTTAATTTGAAATGGTTGGCCAAATGTGTAATAAATAGCTTTTCATTATGCATTCTAAACCTCTCCAAAATCTTCTCTATGTACTCAACCTGAGACAATGTCAATTTGCAATTTTTCTTGTCTCTTGTTATTCTCATACCAAGGATTTTCTTCGCAACACCCAAATCCTTCATCGCAAATGAATTAACCATTTTTTTCTTGAACACGTTTATATCCTGCATATTAGACCCTACAACAAACATGTCATCTACATACAATAACAAGATAATATAGCTTCCATTTTCTAGCCTTTTAAAATAAACACAGTGATCAGAGTGATATCTACTATAACCTTTTTCTGTCATAAAATTGTAAAACTTCAAATATTGTTGCCTTGGAGCTTGCTTTAGGGAATACAATCTCTTCTTCAACCTGCATACCAAATTCTCCTTCCCTTTGACCTCATACCCCTATGGATGTTGCATATAAATATCTTCCTCCAATTCCCCATGGAGAAAAATTGTTTTTACATCTAACTGTTCAAGATGCAAATCTTCTACTGCCACAAAACTTGAAATATTCTTAATTGAAGTCATTTTAACAACAGGGGAAAATATTTCATCAAAATCTATATCTTTCTTTTGTGCAAACCCCTTTACAACAAGTCTAGCCTTATACCTATTTTTGCCTCCATCTTCTTTTTTCAACCTATAAACCCATTTATTCTGCAATGCTCTTTTTCCTGTAGGCAACTGAACCAAGTCCCAAGTCTAGTTGTTTACCAAGTAATTCATTTCCTCTTTCATGCCTCTCTCCCACTTCCTTTTAGTGTCTACCTGCATTGTCTCTTCATAAATTTCTGGTTCACCGGAATTAGTCAACAATAAATAGTACAATGAAGGAGAGTATCATCCAGGGGGTCTACTTAACCTAGTAGATATTCTAGCAACACTTGCAGGAGTTTGAGGTACATGTTTCTCCTGTTGTTGTACATTTTGATTTTCTGGTACCTTTGGAATTTATTTTTCAGTGATCTCATCAAGCACTGTGTATTATGGTTTTTCGTTTTCCTATTTCTTTCCCTACAACTGATCTATGTACATGACCTTCTCATTGAATATCACATCTCTACTCCTAATGATTTTGTGATTTTCATAATCTCATAAGCAATAACCAAAATCATTAACACATTATCCAATAAAGTTACTCTTCTTGGATTTTGACTCAATCTTTGTTCTATTTTATTTATCAATATGGACAAATGCTTCACAACCGAAAGTCTTCAAAAAATAATAGTTTACCTTTTTTCATGTCTATGCCTCCTCTGGAATTCCACCATCCAAATAGCTTCAAGGTCCTTTGTTTATTAAGTAAAAAACAATATCTACAACATCTTCCCAGAACTGTAATGGCAACCTAACATGCAATCTCATACTCCTTGCACGCTCCATGATTGTCATGTTCATCTTTTCTGACACACCATTTTCTTGAGGTGTTCCTGGAACTGTTTTCTCTCTACGAATCCCATGGTATGAACAATAATCATCAAACTTCTTTCTGCAATATTCACCTCCATTTTCTTATCTGAGACACTTCAAAATTTTTCATGTCTCATTCTCAACCAAAGCTTTCCTTTTATTAAAATTTTCAAAAACATCATATTTTTGTCAAATGTGTTGGCGACGGAAGTCACTCGTGGATTGCTTGTAGGAGCAGAGCCCGATGCCCATCAGTTTATGTCACGGTTTGTGTATGGAAGAGGTGATCGAATGGAAGTAAACTCGGACGATATTGTTTCGACTCCGAAACTAGGCTCGGCACGCATGGGTAGGTGAGGTCTTGGACATACTTCAGATAGTGAGTTGTAGTAAGGGTGAGTAGGGGGGAAGACTTATATCAGAGAGATGCAAAGGTCTATTGTCAACATCAGGTTTCTAGCAGAATGTAGGAGAATGCATTTAAACGTGAGATCATCTTACATTCAAACGCAGAAAACCAGGGAATACAATAGTGTCACAATAAAACCTTTATCATAAGACAACTGCAATAATTCATGTGGATCAGTCAATCATGAACTCCCTCAGTATGAGAGGAAACTAGATGAAACAGGGACACTGTCTTTCATAAAACCAGAAATCTTACATATAGATGCATAACCAAAATACTAGAGCGTCTGTTAAAACATTACAATTGGGAGCCTTGCTCTACCATCAATAGCCTGAAAAATATCAAAACTAGGTATATATATCCCTGAACATTTGCCCAACAGAGGCCTACTGCACTTTCAGGATGAGGAGTCTCTTCAATCAAATCTGGCCTACACTCCTCTATCATACTCCACCTTAATTCTGCAGGGCTCGCGCTAGGGGGTAGTTGAGCCCTTAAATGTTGAATTAGCGTGTGCAGGCTCCCCTGGCGAGTCGAGGACTCGGCGTGGCTTTCATGAAAAGAACCAGTACAGAAGACCACCTCAGGCAGGATTTTGGTCGGGAAACCCATGCTTTTCATTTAATGAGCGAGGGGAGGTTTTAACCACCCTCTTTCTTCTTCATTCATTCCCAGTGGGTATTGGGATCTAGATTACATCGAATAGGCATCTAGAGAACATAGTATCCCCCTTCTGAAACTTAATTCGGTGCCTTTGGCCTCCTTTTCTACAGCCCTTTCTATTTTCTCGAGTGACTGTGGGCCATGACCCCACGCCTATTTCCCAGAGTTCTTTTGGCACTTCGAGGTTCGTGGATAGGAAGGAGCAAGTCTTCCTACTTTGAAATCACAATGGGCGAAATGCCGGGAGGCCATAATCGCACACCACGTGTTCATCCAGGATGAATGGTTAAGATCACTTTCGGTGCTTTGGGGCTTGTCTCGTTGAATGATAAACATTAGCGCCCCTCCTTTAGGCCTTCTCCTTTGTGACCAGGCACCAAAAACATGAGCCTAATTCTGGGTGCTTTCAACGTTTCAGGATTCGAGGTTTCAAGAGGTGAAATGACGAGGAGCGCTTACCCCTTGAACTCCTGAATACTGATGCAACACAGATGTGCACTGCGTGTCATTCAGATGAATGGCCCAGATAGTATTTGTTATTATAAAATGGGGCTACCCCTGTTTACAGGCTCGCTTGATGTGACCTGGTGCCAGGACTGTGGGCTTGGCTCCGAGGGTGTTTTCATCGTTTCGCTGATCGACAATTTCAGCTGTAAAGAATGGGAGGCTCCTTGTCTCCCAAAATGCCGATCCCCGATATGCCGACCGACTGCCACCTGTATCAACTGGATCGGACGACCCAAATTTTCCTTGAACTATTGGCGCTACGCTTCGTGCTAAATTTTGGACAACTCAACAGCCCCGAAATCCCGATGACCATCGATTCGCTTTGCAGTTGAATCTCAGTGGCTAACAACCAACACTTCGCCTGCTCGCTTGACTTGTGATCAGAAAAGAGACTCTCTCGCTTTGTGCTGGGGCGCTTCCCGCATAACCTGCAGACCTAGGTGTATTTGAGCCCCAAGACAAATAATGTTGCTAACATTAGGCTCCATGGGGGATAGAGTCATCCCTGTGATGCTCTAATAACTCATTCTGCAGTTTCAGTGCCTTGCTGTTGGGATATGGAGTCTTTTACTAAGCCGAAAATATACAAACAGAAAATGAATAAAGAACTAAAGGATAATATTTACAGATAAAGGAGCCGTCTAAGGCTCAAACAAAACATTTCTTTAGAAAATGCCCATTTACTAGGCTGTTGAAAACCTCTTCACCCTCCAGATCGTGCAACTGGTACGTGTTGTTTGAGAAGACCTCAGAGATTCTGAAGGGGCTGATCCAAAGGGCATCAAACTTGCTATGTTTTCCCTTATCCTGTCTGGGTGNAAATCCCCGATCTCAAACTCCTTCTTCCTGACCTTCTTATCAAAAGCCTGTTTGACCCTTTGTTGATGACTATGAGCGGTGTCCCTCACCCGTTCCCTGATCTGTTGTACTTCTACTATCTGATGAATCCTTCTGATCATATGAGCCAGATCTCCTTCATAATCTTGAAAGAACTTCACCATAGGTAAGGTGAGATGAGTGGGAAAAACCGCCTCTGTTCCGTAAACCAGCTGAAAACGCAAGGTGCCCAGGGATTTCTTCGTTGTCACTCGATCAACCCATAAAGAAAATTTCAACTTCGACTCCCAGGCCCTTTTTTTGTCCTCCAGTAGTCTTTTGATGATCCTTATCAGGCCCTTGTTAGAGGATTATGCTAAACCATTTCCCTAGGGATAGTAGAGGGTGGAGTGAATTAGCGAGAATTGGAACTGCTCACAGAACTTAATGAGAGGCTTAGATTTGAAAGAAGCAGCATTATCAGTTACGATCCTGCTGGGACAGCCAAATCTGGCTATGATATCCTCCAGGAAGCTGATAATTACTTTGAGGGATGTACTTCTGGTAGGGACAACTTCTATCCACTTGGTGAAATAATCAGTTGCAGTCAGGATCCATCTGTGCTGGCCACTTGAGGGAGGATGAATTTCCTCGATAAAGTCTATCCCCCACTGTTGAAAAGGTGTTGAAGCTATCACAGGCTTCAGTGGTAGTGGCCCAAGCTGTTGTTTCCCTGAGAACTTTTGGCATTTGATGCAGGCCCTGATTTCTCTGCTGACATCAACGAATAAAGTGGGCCA
>JASDQU010436471.1:10552-57138 GCA_032191745.1 Picea mariana | reverse complement strand
CTTGTTGATGGAAGGATTATCTTGGCATTTTTGGCATTTCTCTTGAAGGAAGGTTTACAACTAGGGTTTGCATATGCTTTTTCATCATGATATGTAAGTGTTTTCTTGCAAAACTTCTTAATTGAATGGTTGTAGGTTTATATTCTTACATTTATTTATAGACTTTGCTGATTTTCAAAACCCTAGGTGACAAGCACACAAGTAGGTCCTTGTTTCATGTCCCCCTAAAAGAGAAATATTCAGCCATTGAAGAAGGAAGGGAGAGCCTAGCCTTTGCTACACTCCTTTCACTTCTTCCCCTTGTGCTGGCTGTGCTTTTAGAAGTTAAGAAGAAGGGGGACGTCCCAGGCCTAGGTTATCTACACCTAGGGCCGTCCATCTTCTAGGGTTTGGTGATAGAGCCTTGCCATTGCAACACTATCCCTCACTTCATTCTCTTGTTTTAGCTTATCTTTTATGCTAGCCGTTTTGCCAAGTTTGACTTAAGAAAGGAGGAAAGAGCACGAGGCCTTGCTTAAGCAACACCGAAGTGAGCCTCTTTCCCCTAGGGTTTTGATTCTAGGGCCCTGCCATTGCAGCACTGTAGAACCCTTCCCTCTTGTCCTTAGCCTTTATCCCTTCAACTTTGCGTCCTCTCCTTGGCTGACTCCATCTACCCCTAGGCACTGAACTTAGAGCCACAACGTTGAAGTGATAGTGCTCAAACAACCTCTTAAAACTTTTAAATTTGAAACCCTAACTAACTAGCTAACCCTAACTAGGCTGACGTCATTCTTGGTTATTCCATCTTGATGCAACACCTTTTGATGATAAGCAAATAGATGATGGTTGAAAGCATTTATTGAGTAAAAGATTGATTAAATACATCGTTAGCCACATCATCTCAATAGTTATTGATGAATTGATACTTTTTCCACTGCTATATTGATAAACGTTGTTCTCATTAATATCTGTTGTTTCTCATTAATGAAGTACTAACCCACTGAATTATAGCCTGCATATATTATCTTGCTATTGTCTTGTTCCGGGCAGGTGTTCTCATTTTGGCATACACTTATTTATTGGCTGATTAGCTGGACTATCTGACCTTGGTGGTAACCTGTGAGGAGGAACTTTTGCCTTGAACTTTTGCCTTGACCTGTGAGGAGGAAGATGCATGCAAAATAAATAACTCTAAAATAAAATATTAAAGCTACTTATAGTGATTCACTTTTATACTTGAAGTTAAATACACTTTACAATTTTAGCATGAACTTTTTCAAAAAAGTAACAAAAGAGACGTGAACTCAAGACCTCTTACTTAATAAGGCAAGTTTTAACCAAATGGTCTAGCAAAACATATTGTAATGTTTAGAAGGAGGATTGGGGGTGTTGTTGTTGTTGTTGTTGTGGAAGACGGCCTTGGAGAGAGTGCTAAAAAAAACTCTTTTCACACAAGGAAAAAATTTCGCTTCTCGATGACAATAAGGGTTGGATCTTGGTTAGCTTACCCGGAAGATGCACCTTTTTCTATCTGTTTTTGATTTTCTGAGATCGCACAGGGCGCGGGGCAAAGAGCATACGTAGATCTAAAAGAGTAGCAACCCGGAAATAAAAAAATAAAAAACGAAATAAAACCAAAATAAAACTTTGCAGAAATTTAAAAAATGTGTATTCAGGGTTTATACCTCCGGATCTGACTGTAATGGCCGTATCTTGGGCAAAAGTGTTCTTGAATGAAACGAGTGCTCTGGACGCAATGGAATAGTCCTCTCAGCTCAAATGTACGAAAATGACAGAAAATGGAGATGAGGAAAATCGGCTTCACGATCTCGATCTGCAACAGGAGTGGGTCTTCAAACAGGCTCTGATGCCATGTTCGACAACACATGTATTCCAACAGAGGATGAACACCTTGAGTAACCACTCACATAACCAGATCAAAGATCAACACACCGATGTTTTCACGTGGTAAAACCCCTACGGGGAAACATCCAAGCCCCAACCAATGCAATCACTTGGAGCAGTTTATTAATGCAAAGAAAAAGATTACAGAGAGATATTACAAGAGAGTTTCTCACAATCGATCATCGACAAATGACCCTCCATGCTCTTTAAATAGAGATCATGGACCAATCGGGTGTTAAGCCACGGATCAATGGCTGTTAAGATCGATGAGAGTATGAATCGTCGGATCACTCTATGTTGGGAACATATCGTGACCATCAGATTTCCTAACTACAAATGCATACTAATGCATACTAAAGAAACACACTAGAAAACACACATTTACCTAACGATACAATAGACGAAGTAGATCTTAACTAACTCTTAAGTGTCTAAATATCCTAACAGGGAGACGTCCTGGGTGACTTGGGGTTTGAGAAGGCAAAGGTAATAGTATCAAGAAAGTTCTTCCCCTCTCACAAGTCACTCTGATCAGAAAGTCCTAATGGTTTTAATAAGATGAAAAAAAGATTTGCTTAAGTGTACCTAACCAGAACAAGACAATAAGAAAAACACTATTTGCAAGTAGGAGAGGATACCACCTTCTACTTGTTAGACTTAACTTTCCATGTAGCCTCAATTTCCATACCACCAGGTTCTTGGTGTATGCAGTCATCCTTGATCAAAAGACCAGGTTTCCAAGTCACCTAAGGTTGTTGTACTATCAAGGAAGAACTACTGATTCAAGGCTACACCACGTGGCCGATAGGGACCCTCAACACGTCAAAACCACTTAAACCTAACCCACTAGAACTAGAACCACCGAAACCTATCCCACCAACACTTGAACCACCCCAATTTAAACCACCCAAACATGCACCACTTGAACCTAGACCAATAGTAGATGATCCTCCAATATCCAAGGCAACAATTGATAGGGGGCCACCACCCCCGATAGTAGTGCCTGAAGCCACATGCGTGCCACCACCCCCAACACTGGTGCCTGAAGCCACACGCGTGCCACTAAACCTTGGGCCCTTGGACAGAGGAGGATCTGCAACTCCACCTGTGCTTGCAACCTCACTTGGCTTGAGCCTATGAAGCGAACAGTCCTGAATCAAATGATCCTTGGCCTAACATGCAAAGTAGACATTCAAAAGGTTAAGGTACTGAGCCATTTGCTGGTGAAGTCCATCAATGGTGCAAATAGAAATAAAGTGAGGAAGCTTTTGCTTAAATCTACCTTTCACAAAATGAGTTCCAATTCCCATTTGGAATAAGCACTTTGCGAAATGTATGGGAAAATGAGGCAACAAAGGGGCACAAATCAACACACAATGCTACAAACTCCAACTAGAGTGGATAATTGGCCTTTCCACAATCTTTAGGATTGAAATATGCTTGCCACCATTGAAGATAACCAAGGCCACCAATGATATTCCAAGTTTGAAATTGTCACACATGGCAGGCTGTAGCATCAGATTTAAACAAAAGGAAATCATACCTAACCATGACTGTAGATAAGCAAAGCTACTAGTGATATTCTAATTTTGAAATCGTAACACATGGTAGGCTATAACATCAGAGTTAAACAAGAGGAAATCATACTTTGACCCTAGACTCTTGTAGGAGTTGAAGGAGAGTCACTGGGCCTCCCAATTCAATGTGCAACAATGGTTAAATGCCTCCCTATCCAACATTTTTTGCAAAAAGAAGAGAATAACTCCCCTAGTCTCTAGATGCATGTGCCCCTCAAAATACTTGTTGGCGCAAAAATATTTGAAATCCTTGGGATCTCGAGAATGCTTCGTACCATTATTAAGTGAATATTGTGAATCAATCTCGGTTCTCTCACCTTGTGGCTCTACTACATGTGACCTTGATTGTTTTGAGGAGATGAGCCCACCATTTCCAAAGTATATCCTTGCACCCGCAATTGCCAACGCAGAATCCTAAAATGGAGAAACCAACCCCACGAGTATCGTGGGAAGGGTTAGCACCCTGAATACCTAAAGGCACGTCAATTGGCATTAGGCTCTCAACATTCTCCTCATCTTGACTCAAACCAACTACAAGGTCTTCCTCCATGGTGACCACATTCTCCTTTGACAAAGAGGTGGTCTTTGACGAACTTGAAACTCCAGATGTTGAAAAATTTGCATTCAGAGAATAGAACACTCCTCGAACTCTCATTGTTAGAAAAACTAAGAGAAATATATTTTGGAGAACATTCTTGGGGTTGACCACGCCTGCGTACACATTTTCCTTGCCTTCATTATCAGTCTAGGAGTAGCCCATGAAGAAGTTTTGCAACGTGTTCCCCCCTAAATGCAATTCAAACCAGTTGAGAAGAAACCCCATGTTAATCATACCATTTTACTTCATATAATCTGCAACTTGTTTTGCACCTATAAACAATCTTCTTGTTGCCAAATTTGACCTTGAAGCCAAGCCCATGATCATACTAGCTCCCAACAGAGGATCCGTGGTCATACTAGTCATTAACATTGGACCCATAGCCATACCATTGTTGGAAATTGTGCTAAGGACCTTGTTGTCACTCCCCATGTCCATACCAACATCCTTGCATGGTTTTGTGGTTGTAGATTTTCCTTGTTATATCTTTGTAATGTTTGTACCCCCATTTGTGCACCCCATCATGTTAACCTTATGGATATTGACAAAGTTTTTGAAGTTGACCGTGATGTTTCAGGTTTGGCTTGCGAAAAGGTTGTACATTTATGTTACTTGCATACTTGCTATTAGGCTCTTTTCCTTTAGTGAGAATGATTTTACACATTGTTGTATTTTTGTCCATATGAATTGGTATTAGAGCCTTAAGATTAGGGCCTTTTTCAAAGATTTCTGATTTTGACCTCCTATGGATCTCTTATTGCTTGGAATGCTTCATGCAACACTCTCTAATTGATTTGAGTGATTTGTAGGAGTGTTGACATGCCTCTTCTTGATTTAGGGGCGTTGATAAACTTGTAAGTCATCGTTACTTGGGCTACCCTCTCACAATTTCTGCAATTTTTATTTTCTTATTTTGTTGTAGTCATGGCTTGTTTGTTCATGATCAATGGAACTGTTACCCCTTCACATCTAGGGGTAACTAGAGGAGACTTTTCTCCTATGATCCACATCATAGGTAACAGATCCACAAATGACATCCATGGTTATCCATAGACAAATGACTGATGATGCTTCCCATGTATTTCTCATCTCACTCACTTTATAACTATGGTGCTTGAACCACATGAGTTAACTTGTTTCAATACTTCATACTAAGTTTTAATGCCTTATGTTCTTATCATGAAAGTAATGTTGATTTTTCAGTAAGCTAGGCTTAAGCATGAAGTTCATTCCATTTTAGCATTTTACTTAAACCATAGACAATTTGTTGCAGCAACCAAGATCACAAGAAGAAACACCATGCACAAGTACACAAGAAGTTTCCTGGGAAATCCTTCTCAACAAGGGAAGAAAACCCAACTAGTCCTTTGCTATATTCTTCAAGAGAAAGACCTCCACCACCAAGAAAATCTAGCACACAAAAGGGTGCTCACAAACCCTAGAAGACTGGCGCCCAAGAGAGGTGTGCACTTTTCCCAAGAAGATGTACTTGCTGAAATTTCCAAACTCACACAAAAGATATATTTCCTCAATGGGGAATTTACCTTTACCTATATTAGACTTGACCTGTCAACAGAAGTGTCTATTGGCACAACAGGGCCGACCTCTCTATCTCATAATATAATTAATATTAACCAGATTAATTATCTTTTGCATTAATTATCAATCACATAAAGGTGGGGCCGACCTGTACCCTTTACCTTACAATTAGGGTTACAGGCAAGTCTGACTCTTGAACAATATAGCAAGGGATCTCATACATCCACTAGTGCAACCACTAGGGGCACATCCATAGGGATGTCCATATCTCTGGCTCACTGCATTACACAGAAGAACCACTCTCACTAGTGCTCAGCCACTAGGATCATGTTCACCTGTGCTCGACCACAGGCACGTCCACTCAACAAATTTTCTTTCCCACTGCATTACACAGGAGAGCCATCTGGAGTTCATCGTCAACTCTCTGCTCAGAGGATGCTAATACATCATCTTCATCTCTGTCTCATGACGATGCACCCAACTCTTTGGGAATTCACACGTTCACCTTGTGCTCAACCACATGCACGTCCAACTCTGCAGATCTCCTTTCTCACTGCGTTACATAGGAGAATCATCTGGAGTTCTTTTCAACTCTCTGTAAGGAGGAGGCCATCTCTACGTTCCAGTTCTGTCTCAGATAGGAACCACATGCCCATCTCAGGGGCTTTCTCTTAGGTTGACTCAATCATTTTGTGTCCTGAAGAATGCCCCACGCAGTTGTAATCATCAACACTCCCTCTCAGCTAGGGAGGCATTCTTCATCATGCCAAGTCTCACACGGATGTATTTTGAACTTTGTCTTGGTTGTAGTTATCAACACTCCCTCTCAACTAGGGAGGTATCCTTCACCAAGCTAATTTGGTGAATATGTCTGCAATCTGCTCATGTGTAGGAAGGTACTACATGTGTACTATTTTCGTCTCCATCATGTCTCTGATATAATGATATTTTATCTCAACGTGTTTCGATTTATCATGAAACACTGGGTTCTCAAAGAGCTTTACACACAGCTCTGGTTATCATCATAGGATTCATCTCATGACCAAGTTAATCTGTCAGAAGATTGCGAAGCAATACTGCTTCGCACACTCAATGATACATACTCTGCTTCTGTGGTATTCAAGGCCACAAAGATTTTGTTTCCTGCTGCACCAGGAAACCATGACAACCTTTATGGTAAGACAACAACCAGATGTTCTCTTCCGGTCCACTGTGCTCTCTACTCAATCTGTATCTGCATATCCTGCAAACTCAAGTTCACACTAGAGGCATATCCTCAATATATGCTTTACTGCTATCAAGTGAGTTTGTCTCGGCTGACTCATTGATTGTCTAAGCACATTCATTACAGGGCATGAATCGGGTCTGGTGTTAGCCAGATACATCAATGGTCCAATCAACTGTGGATCACTCCCGTCTGAATCATCATCATTCATTTTCTTCAAATCCATCATGGTGGTTTTGCATTCTATCATACTGAACTTTTAATATTCCCACTATATATTTTCCTTGACTCGAGAAAATCTCATTGGTCCTCTGTCATACTTAGTGCATCATACTCAGATCCTTCATCTCGAAATTAGAGGTCGAAGCTTACTTGTATCCAACAACAAGGCTTTTTGAATAAGTCATCAAAATCAGGCACTTGCACATGTAATAATATAGGTTTGGATCAACAACATTCTTGCTGAAACACAAACTCATCAAGAATCTGTCCATCTGATATAGTTTCCAGCTTATGGATGGTAGGATGGAAGTGTATCAGGCTTACTAGATCAAGTCTCTCATCATAGACAACTCCCTCTGTTTGTGAGAATCCTCTAGGAATGGCACCTAGCTGATCTCTGTCCTCTTGACATCTTCACAAAGAGGGTAGTCATAGTGTCACCTTTTTGTATCACCCAAAATAAGACTTCCTCTGAAGTCTTGTCTTCCAGGAACTTGAAGTTGCTTGATCCATCAAGCTTCTCTTCTATCATATTTTTGTTCAGTATAATTTTAGATTCTTCATAAACCCTTGTCAACTGGGCTAGAAAACCTAACGACTAGGCTAGGCTAGCACTTTTAGGTTTTGTTGGACTTATGAATGCCAACATTAAGCCTTTGAAAGATAGGAGAATACTGGTGAGCTGAAGAGCTCCTTCAATGAGTTGCAGAAACCATAATTCTGAAATTTCTGCAGAAATTAGCGAAACCCTAGAAACTCTAGGGCCAAAATTTCAAAATGCTCGAAATTTCACTCTAAGAGTCTCCGGAGGTGCGCTGGAGGAGGTCGTACTCTCCTATGCCAAAATTAGCCCCAACGTTCAAGTATTAAGGGTTGAAACACCTCAGAAAGGAGGGTCGTATGGATTTTCTAGAAACCCTAGGAGGGCCGTATGGTTCTGCAAAAAAGAGAGGAGACTGGTAGATGCTTGTGCAATGGGTTCTTCAAGACCTATGCTCTGATACCAGTTTGATTTTTCAATAAGCTAGGCTTAAGCATGGAGTTCATTCCATTTTAGCATTTTACTTAAACCATAGACAATTTGTTGCAGCAACCAAGATCACAAGAAGAAACACCATGCACAAGTACACAAGAAGTATTCTGGGAAACCCTTCTCAACAAGGGAAGAAAACCCAACCAATCCTTTGCTATATTCTTCAAGAGAAAGACCTCCACCACCAAGAAAACCTTGCACACAAAAGGGTGCTCACAAACCCTAGAAGACTAGCGCCCAAGAGAGGTGCGCACTTTTCGCAAGAAGATGTACTTGCTGAAATTTCCAAACTCACACAAAAGATATATTTCCTCAATGGGGAATTTACCTTTACTTATATTAGATTTGACCTTTACTTATATTTCCTGTAGTGTTGTTCCCCCCGATTCCAATGAGCTATTACACTGAGAGGTTCCTCCAAGTAGTGTGCCCAAAATGACCTCTTCAGTGAATTTAATTAACCTATAGCTCAAAATACTCAAAATCGTAGAAATCCTTGGAATGCAACGGAACCAAAGCCAATCTGTGCGGAATTGGTCATAATGATGAAATAGGATGAGCAATGCAAGCCGGACCCCAAAATATCCCTCAATAGTCACTGTACTCGCTATAACATCCATCTGGTTGCTCTGGTCATCATAACACCCTGAAATGTAATGATGCCCCAAAGTGGGGACATTACAGTCCTCCCTGCTAGAATATTGCTTGTCCTCAAGCAATAACCAAATCTCTCCAAGTATACTACCAGGATCCCATGTCCACTTGTCATACACTCCACCCCCTGGATCCTATATCAGGAAGTGAACTGCCATAGCCTATGAAGCATAGTCCTGGAATCTATCAACTCTGTGAATCTCCTGCACATGACACATGGCCTTATCCCGGAATGAGTCCATCCTTCAAGTCCCTACCAAGATCAACACGACCTTCATCAAATGTACATGTTGATGCCAGGATGAAGTACTGGAAGACCTCCGTGAGACACCCTCAAGAGAAGTGCTCTCCTCAACACTGAAGCTCAATGGAAAGTCAACACAACTTTCCTTTGTAAAGGTCCACTCACCCCTGTCAGTTAGTGAAATGCTCAATCTTGCAATCCCTGGGTCCCATGCTAGTCTCTGTCGAAGATCACCATGCTGGCACTGCACTATGCTGACCATGCTTGACTACTCCCTGTATATATACTGGATCCTCCACTCCTAGATCCTCAAGCTGAAATATCTGTGGCACTTGGACCTGTTGTCCAGAAACTGTACCTGTAAAAATATCTCTGTGGAAGTAGTACCTTCCCAACCATTTCCATGCTTGATCATGATGATCAAAAGGGAGAAACTGTCTCGCTTCATAGGACAAGTACCTGCAAGCCCACTCAAAACTAACCCAGAGTGAAGTATGTGGCTCTCTGGCGAAACCTGGTTTCTCATGAAGTGAGACAACCTGCTAACAAAATGAACCCTCGGATCCCATGGAAGACTTGGAAGTTTATCACTTCCAATCTCCGCTAACTGCTCCTGTGTCAGACTGGTCACTGTCGGAAGCCCTCGGTGCTCATCCTCATGAGTATCTGTATCTGTGTCACCCTCTGAGTTGTCTGCTATCACCTGGCCTATGATGCTGACCATCACGCACAAAGTCTCAACTGTCTGCCTATCACGGTCCACCTTTGTCCTGTTGTATGCTATAAAAGCACTCAGGTTAAGCGGTCTCGGCCTAACCGCTCCCCATGACCTTTGCCACTGTCTGTCTCTCCTCATGTTGTTGTTTATGATAACAGTGTCGGGAAAGGCTAACAGAAACCTCTGTAGCTGACTGTAGGGTTGGAAGATATCACATGATGTGGTCAATCCCAAGGATTCGACCAGAAGCTCGTCCATCAATATCCATGATGAATACTCGCCTGTGGTCATTGTTGGACCCCAATCATCCAGTGCAACCGGGAGTAACTCCTCCAACTGTTGGTCAACCAATCTCCATCCCTCATCTCCCATGCAACTGCTGATACGGTGAAGGTGCTCTCTCATAACTATGGGTTGCTGCAGAGGAATGACATCTGCATGCTCCCCTAAGTGTGTCTCCTCCCTGCAATCAAATACATCCGTCTGAATTTGACTGCATCTCTCGTTATGTCTCTGTGAAGTATCACTCATCACTGTATGCCCCTACATACTCATGTCATCTCCTATATACTCCTGCTGCATCATGGATCCTGGGCGTACTATTGGATCAACCTCTACCTGAAGGTCAACCACTCTCGGGACACAAATGGAAGTGTCCTCCATTAACTGGTCCTCCTCTGCTAGACCATCAACATCCTCTAGCCATGTGATCGAAGGACATATCTGACTGTCCACTAGCATAGATGAAGTGGATCTCTGATGCATCTCCTCAAGAAGCTCCTCTGATCTGGACTCTGATTCTTGAAGGGTTGTCTGTGTGCCTCTCAAGAATCCTCGAGTGCTCTCCAACTCTTGAGTGAGTCTGTCCACCTCCAACTCTTGCTCCCTCAAGGCCCTGTGATACATCTCGCCAATCCCCAAGAGGTAGTCCCTGTCTGTCAACAACTGTTGGTACTAGGTCCTCATCATAGACACTCTCTCCCTGAGAGTATGAAAGTCATCCATGGAAAATCCCTCATCTGAACTACCATGTGCCACTGATGCCCTCCAACAGTAATCTGTTATCAATGCATGCAGGTCATCAATGCGCCTGGTGGCTTCCATGATCATATCCTCACTGACTCTCAACTGTCCTATCAAGTAGTGTGACTCCTGGTCATAGTCATGCTGAGGTGCCACCTCATATCCCTCATTGCTAGTGTCAACCCTGCTAGTGTCAACTCTGGAATCCCCAAAAACACTCTGCCGAAGATAAAGTGTTGAAATGCCCACTGTCCACTATGCTACTGGGTCCTCTTGTATGCCACTGCACCCCATGACGAGATGCTATCTCCCTCTGAATCACACTGTATCCTGTATGAGCAGTTGTATCCTCTTGTGCACTCACCCTGCTACTATCATCTGCGCCTGGATCCCATAGTGATGTGTCCAGACACGTGCTATGGTCATCCTGACCAATAAAGGATGTATCCTCATCACCGCAGGTCGGTCCTGGAATTAAGTGTCCCCTCGGTCTGTCGGTCTCCATAGCCTACTCAACTAATGGAGTCCCCAAAAGAGGTGACTCAATCTCCTCATGTTGATATGTGAGTGTAAGGTCAATTGTCTGCACGTCATATATCTCCTTGGATCTAGGGATCTACATGTCTATGGTGTGCATCCCTCGCGTACGGCTCCTCTATGCTACTGCTATCCTCATGTGATGTGGCTACGATGGGTGTCTGGAAAGATGACAGATGTGTCACGATCATCATAGGAAGCTCGTCATCTGTAGATGTTAACACGTGTGAATCCTCACTAGTGTCACCACTCTGTTGAAGTGTAAGGTCATCAACACTATGTAATATGTCTGCTAAAACACCGGTGCTATCATCCTGTCCATCCAACTGTCCCTCCAATGTGCAAGGGTCACTATCCTCCTCAATTGTGCAACAATCACTAGCCTCTGTGCAAGAGTCACTATCATCATCAGATTGCTCCAAATAAGCATCTATCTCTGCATCCTCACACACCTCATCATCACTGTCATAGTGCACCTTAATAATATGCTTCTAGCCCTTACCCCTACACCTATGCTCTGGTTCCCAAGGCACCTTGCAACTGTAGCAAAGTTGCGTGCTCCTAGTGGGCGTGGGGCTTTCCTGTTATTCCCTCCATCTAGCTGCGGTTGTTCTGTTTTCCTCTATTTCGTTGACCCAACATGTAATCTCATCTTTGCTCCAACTAGGATTTTTATAGGATATGAACTGTTGGAAGGTTATTAGCTCCTTGAAAATCTCATTGGGAGTTTCATATTCCCTCTCACACTCAACAATCCTGCTAACAATATTCATCTTCATTGTAACTCTGCATGCGCTAATCCCCACTGGTTGGGAGGATCAGGCTCTGATACCACTGTAATGTTCCCAAGTTAATATGCCAGGAACATCATGTTTTTGCATGATTTTTAAATTGTTTCTTGTTGTGGTATTTTGTCAAACACTTTGTTGATTTACTTGTTTGTATGTGTTTGTTTGCAGATTGGCCTCTTAAGTTCGGCCTTATGGTTTATTTTCAGTTATCACACATAGATCCGAAGATTAAATCAATGAAAGTACAAGATACACCAAATATGAAACCAATAGAAAGATCTGACCTTTATTAATATAATGAGCAAGAACCTGATACAAGAGTGAGGCTGATCGAGAATGCTCAACAGATGGCTCCCATAAACATAATAAGAGCTGCTACAAAATGCTCCCGGAAAGAAGATGAAAGCCTCCAAAGGCTGAATACACAATGACGATAGGTACCAAAGAGATCCGTGCCGTATGGAGTGCCAAACCCCCAACTGGACAGGCCACGCTCTGCTGGAAGACTGGATACTCTCAACAATTCGGCCCTGCTGCCAAAGACCACCAAATCCTCTGATGAATATGCCAAACTGTAGATCAGGCTAATGCAAGGACAACCCAGGTGCTCAAATCTCCAAGATCCCTCTCAAAGTCATGGATCTAGCCTCCCTCCAAGGAATGGTGTGCCCTCCTGGATGTCTGAAAACCTAGATAATTTGGCTTGCCTCCTAGAGGCCTCCAATTGCTCCACAAAACCACTAGAATGATAGATCGGGGCTCGGTTACCTACCTGGTGAAGTCCCAAGCAAAACGATGAAGATCAGATCTACCAAATGACTGAAATCACTTTCTGAAGTGTGCTCCTCTCCTCCAATTCGTCCAATGCATCCAATAAATCAAATGGCACATAAAACTCCTCCGGAATGCACTAGATCTAATGGCCAAGACCCTGCAATGAAAACCCAGGTGCTATAATCTCCAAAAGCCTTGCCAATCACCTGGAACAAACTTCTCTTAATGTACGGTGCACCCCCCTTGCTGGAAACCCCCAATGGTGCACCCTCTCTCTCTTCCTATGCCTGTGGCTGGTGTAGAACCCTCCTGCACTGGGTAGATCTGAACTAGAATGGTGTGGGGGAGTATTGCATCCCCAAGACCAAGCTTGGGACAAGCTGGGTGGAATTTTTCACCATCGAATCGTCCTCTAGGGTTTGTTAAGTCAAAACCCTCAAAACCGCCAAGATATGGGCTCACTAGCTAGAAGCCAGATATCAAAAGATAATCATACATGAATAAGAGAATAGATGCCCTTGCCTCTCCTTTATACTTCCTGCTCACCTTGTCCCTCCAAAGTGACTTTCATTTTATTAATTATTAATTAATTAATTAAATCACTTTAATTAATTAATTAACCTTTTTACCTTTGAAAAGCACCTTATCTCTCCTTGTGGCTTCCCTGGCCACTAAAAGTCACTTCTCATCATCCCATCTTGTAGTGTTGTTCCTCCCGATTCCAATGAGTTATTACACTGAGAGGTTCCTCCAAGTATTGTGCCCAAAATGACCTCAGTGAATTTAATTAACCTATAGCTCAAAATACTCAAAATCATGGAAAACGTCGGAATGCAACGGAACCAAAGCCAATCTGTGCGGAATGGGTCATAATGATGAAATAGGATGAGCGATGCAAGTCGGACCCCAAAATATCCCTCAATAGTCACTATACTCCCTATAACATCCATCTGGCTGCTCTGGTCATCATAACACCTTGAAATGTAATGATGTCCCAAAGTGGGGACATTACATGCATGCAGCGAAAAACGAGAAAAACAATCACACACACAATACACAGTTTTTCTGCTCTTCCAAATTAGTTCTTTATTCAAATAACTTCAGAACCTACAAGAGCTCCCCTCACAGGTAAAATGGCTTTGAGAAATAAAACCACAAACACCATGCAAACCTGATAAATTACAGTGCCTCGATATGCGTGCTACTGATCTCTAAGGTTGTATGTATGGATTTGTATGACCAATCTGCAACTGTAATAAATTTCTGCAACTCTCGCATGTTGCCTTGATTTGCATGCTTCCTCGAAATCCATGCTGCCTTGAATTTTGTGTTGCCTTGAAATCTGTGCTCCCTCGATTTCTGTTCTGCCTTGAATTCCATGCTACCTATTTTTCTTTCTCGCCAAGCTGAAAAATCAATTCTGTTTTTTTTCCTTCACCTCACTTGACTTGTGAAATGAATTCTCATTGTGTCTTTTTCCTTTACCCTCTCTGTCTTTTACTTGAGCCATTTACCTAATCTCAACGGTCAACATTAGATCGTGATATCAACGACTCTCTTTTAATTAAATCATTAAGTGACTTTAACTTGCCACTTTATTAATTAAAAGTCACTTTAATAAAAGACATTCACTTTATTAAAAAATTAATAAAGTGAATTCTAGGAAAGGTATAGGATACATTTAATGACAATTTCCGCAAGTAGACACCCTTACGGAAATACCTATTTGAGTTGCAAACACTAACATAGCTAACCATAACCCACGCATACCTAAACTTGGAAAATTGTGTGAATTTTGAGTTTTTGTGAAGTTGAAGAGGATGCTTAATGATGATCTACCTAATTGCATTAACATTTGACATGACTCACTTCTTATGTTATATTGGTCTTGTGTACATGCATTTGGATTGATACATTTGGTCACATGAGCCCCCTCCTTGGACGATGTACTTTGCATGGCTATTGACCTATGTTACCGGATCCGTCTGGTCTGAATGCTAGATCCGCGTTTCAGATCTGGATCCGCCCAGAAACGGATAGGGTCCACCACGTCACTGTTTCTGTTTGTTGAGGATATGTATCCCGCGAAGAGGAAACAGATCCGAAGAATAGTAAACAAATCCCGCGAATTGGAGACGAATTTCGAGGCAGATGACCCCACACTTGCGCGGATCCAAGGAAAGACACAAAATTGGTAGGCTTGTCCTCCTCTTTGTGTCATTGTGCCAAAAGAATGTAAATCTCTTAATTTACATTCTTTTGGCCCACCTTTGACCTTAAGGCAAAGTTGTGAGGCTAGGGTTTTTGTTATTTTCATTTCAAGCTATTGTACTTTACTTAATCTTTTTCCTACACCTTGCAAAGTGATTTGGCCGTGCCAATCCATGCAATATCGTAAGGCTAGTATAACTTGGTAAGTTTGGAAAGTAATCATATCTGGTCTAATTAGACACCCAACTATTATCACTTCAAACATCAAAAAGGGTGACTTGGGAGGCTACAGGGGGTGGAAGTTGGGGGCGGCTTCACGACACTAAGTGTCCTCCCTGCTTGAGCATCCAAGCATTCCAGATTGATCTGTGGAGCTAGGGAAGGACCTTGCTTGTCCTTCTTCTTGAGCACCCAACAATTCTTTTTGTTGAAGGGGTAAGAGTTAGGGGTAGACACATAGTCTAGGCCTGTATCTATCACATCTAAATCCCCCTAAATAAAGAGAGACTTAAAATCTTTTAAAATTAACCTACAACACTTTCACAACATTAGCACTTTCAATTTCAGTTATCTTTCATTTTAGTTGTGCAAATTTTACTTTCAAGGTCATTTACTTACCATGTGTTTTACTTTCCAAGCATTTCCATTTCCAAAGTAACTTTACCTTTCAAGTTGTGCGATTTTCTTTCAAAGCTGTTTACTTCTAAAGTTGCGCAATCTCTCTTTCGAGCACTTTACTTTTCAAGTTGTCTATCTTATTTGTGAATATTTCATGTATTTCATTGTTAATTGGGTTTAAGTATTCTTTATTCTTTGGGTATAGTTGTTTAATCGTTTAAGTTTCTTATCTCATTGTATATCTATTTCATATTGTATTTCAATTTGTAGATAACATTCATAAATTGGTGTAAAGTAAATTCTTTTGTTCATTGGTATTATTTATCTTTTGTTTACTTGCACTTGTTGTATCTTTCATTAACTCCATTTATCTTTAGGCACTGGTCTTATTGTAAACTTGTAAGTAAAAGGGGTATGCTTGTCATTAAATGGTTGCATTGCATTGATTGCTTGTCATTTGGGTTGGGTCCCCCTAACTTAAAAACTAAAATTAACTCCTAGATCACTTAATCAACTTAACATAGTTAAGTAGGGTCTACCCCCCTTGGCTTCCATAGGAGTGAGCTTAGATGGAAGAAGTCCAAATCGAGATGATAATGGATTTGGTCTTAGGCTTGTGCCTCCAAGGACACACCAAGTGGGTTGGAGACTTCTCCACGCTTGTAGGTGTGTGTAAGGACGGCAACACCTCATATGATTTAATCTCATTCCAACCCTAACATGTTCAGCTTTGTATGATTACATTGTTAGCTAGGGAAAGTGATTGTTCTTCATTGCTAGGACTGCACCTTTGGATCAAAGATGGTAAACATTGTTCAGAGGCAAGGTGAAGGGAATTTATCTTTTTCAGAGTGATTTGCATTAAGTGCACATTTCTTCTGTTTATTCAATTTTGTAACTTTATTGAGTGAAAGATTTGCATCTCAAAGAGCTTCCAGATCCCACTGAAATAATAGATTCTTGTTTTTAACCATATATATTTCATGCATGTTAAGTCATTGTGTCATAGAGTTTGGATTCACTATGTGCAGGTGGAAGTTTTCCAACTCCGGCAAAAATTACAGTCAGCAGAGTGTCGAGCATCCACTCCCAAGAGATCTCAGCAACTATAGTCCAGAGTACTATGGTTTTTGAATATAAATATTGATGTGACTGATTATAAAACTTGCATTAACCTCTGATAACTATCTTGTCTATGAGAAAGTTGTGTGCTTACAAACAGAAATCTGTGCCCGAGTCTAACATTGGCACATGGTCCATCTATCCAAACTCAGGGCACTGTCTTGAAGCTTGCTCTTATCCCCTCTGCCTGTTGTATATTGTTGATTGTGATAGTCAAAAATATGTGCTTGTATTTAGATGAACAATAAAAGTTCTGCAATAGTCATTATTGGGTTAGATCAATTATCTGGTGTCTTCCCGGTTCTGGACCACCTGGGTCCTGAACATGGCAGAATGAGTTTTCTTCCAGCATGTTGTAAAGTAGTCTATTGTTGCTCTAACAAGTGAATTTATTAATTGAACAATGATGCAGCTTTGCAAAGGTTATAGAATTGTAACTAGTGCCCATTGCAATTGATACCAGCCCTTTTTGTAATAAGATTGCATAGGACTCTACTGTAGCTAAAAGAGAGCACGTTGATGTTTAAATGAAAGGATTATCCTTCATCTGTAATATTCCTAAAAAAAATAAACCATTAATGTTGTTACAGCAGAGCACCTCAGGTAAAGCTTGTTAATGACATTTACATGCACAGAGTCATAATGTTGTCATAACTTTAGCCATCCTTAACAATTTTCATCCAGTAAAACATCTGGCGGGGAACTGTGACCTTGAGAAAATATGAGCAGAATTCTTGCACAAGACAGGAGTAATGACCTTATTTATGACCACAAATGAATTGAAATTGTGACCAGAAGCTCGCTAATCACTAGGAAGATACATCCATATTTTAATCCATAATTGAAACTCCATCAACAACTTAAGTAGTTGGATTGAATAGAGTCCACAATAAGGACTTACAGATTTTGTGAGCCTATTACAAATATATGCCATTGAAATAATGACATATATCAACTGAAATGGTAAATACAGACAAGGTAAGCTACTCCTTCAATGTGTTCAGCTAGATTTTGTAACATGGCTTACCACTAATATAGCAGTATTTTTTGTCATTCATGACGCCTAGATTAACAACCCATAGAGACAGTATCAGCAAGCATATTAGGGAATCTCAGCCTGTATTTGCAGCAGCCTAAATTGCCAGTGTGTTTTCAAGCCTTTAAGAATGGTAATTTAGGTCACAGTTTTCTTAATATTATGAGTGTATTTTGGGACTATAGAAGACCGGAATTACAACTTAAGTGGCCACTACAAGAGTGATTTGGTTGATGGCATTAATAACAACAAAACTCATATTTTGCTACCAATTTACCATCTAAATAATGGCCTTTCTTTTTCCTAAATTTGAAAACATTAAGCAACATGACAGTCAACCCCATAATGAGTTTATTAGGGACGTGCTAGATTTTTTGTCACAACTTGCCAGTAAGTTAACATCCTTCTATCCACCTCAAATAGATACTTGAATTGCAACCTGAAAAGTGACTTTTGTATTGATGTGATTATTGGCTCGGAGCTTGCACTCTCTACCCAACATATCATCATATTTTCAATACTTCTAGGACTGCAAATAGGGTCACTAATAAGGTCAGAATCTTATTAATTACATTTTGCTAGTTCTCTAATCTTTGTTGGTTGTCTTGCCACTTGATTCTTCAATTGACCTTTTATTGTATTTGTTGGTTGCCGCTCACACTTTTTAATTCTTAGATTGATGCCCCCTCAAACTCTACCCATATCTGTGATATTCATTGCCATCATTTCATGGTATTTCTTAGTTGGATGATTTTAAGGATTATCTAGCTTCAATGTTGCTACCTTTGAACACTTTGATCTTGGGATCAATCGAAAACAAGTTTTTAAATTAAGCCAAACCTAGAATTTGTTATTAACTTAATCCTAGGGTAAAACCCTCAGAAGTCTAGGCAACAATGATTTTCTTTTCACCTCTTGTCATTTCATTCTTTGATTCTTTCTCCCCCTTTCCTTCCCTTTCTGGTACATTTATTTGCCCCCCTTTTTCTCCTTTCTTGCCATCTTCCCTTGGCCTTCTTTTTTCTCCTTTCATCCTATCTTCCATTCCCCTGTCCCCATACTCCATCAGATTCTTATCCTTTCAAATAATTTTCTTCCATCTTATTTTTTTCCACTGCAAATTGTGCTGTTTCAAGCTGATCATTTTATTCTGCATTTATTTTCATTCCATTTGGTTGCATTCATGCATTTTATCTTTTATTGTATTCATCTTATTTCTGATCTTATCATTTGATCCTTTTCTAAACCTTTGTTATCTTCGAAACATTTTTCCCCTCCCTCATTTTTCTCCCTTAATTTTAATTTTTTTTTTCTACGGAAAACTTTGCGGGAAAATCAAAACGATGTTTCTCCACTGTTGAAATTAATGCAGCTGCAAGAACCATTCTCCGAAGGATGGAAAAGACTAACTATGGACTAGGGCCCCCAGTACACTCCTGATGTTCTTGGTATGGGACCAAGTAGTTAAAGCCATGTCAAAAGACCCTTGTGAGGCCCCCCAGTAAATGACTGGGGTTCTTGGTATGGGACCAAGCAGTAAAGACCCTAAATGTATTTTAGGGCCCCTGGATGTGTTCCTTGGTGGTTGATATAAGTCCGTAGAAGTGTCTAGGGCCCCTGGATGTGTTCCAGGGAACCCTTGCTTAAATGCATGGGTCGATCCTTGGTCTTGTACCTTGGTGGATAAGACCCTAGATGTGTTCTAGGGCTCTTAGATGTGTTCTGGGGCAACCTGGTTCCTGACTAGGTAGATTTTGTTGTAATACCAAGATGTGTTGATGTGTGATCCTGTTCTTCTCTCCCGGGATGTATCTAGGAGTGTCTATGAAAATGGACCTGATCACATTGTTGATGTACCCTCTTATGCAGTGATGATAAAGTTTATAGGTCACTATGAGACTCATGTGGACATGTTTTGCCATTACGTAACCCCCCTTGACTTTGTCTTAAAAGGTAACCCCTTGTTGATTCATGTGAATGGGTTTTATTTTGCGTGGTGGGGATTTTATTTGTGGTTAGGGATTTACTGATGTGATTGGGGTTTTTAATTTATCTTGATTTTAATTGACAATTTAATTAATATTTATATTAATTAAATGTCGTTATTTAATTTTATTTTTAATTTCCCTAACCCCTCTCCCTAAGTATAAGTAAGACACTACCCCCCTAGCATTTTACACACACTTACTCTCTCATTCTCCATACTTGTTGTGGCTACCACAACGACTCCTCCCTCTTGTTGATGCGGTTTTCCTTTTTGCTGATCAAGTTTAGATCTGTGTGTTTATGTTGGCTAGAAGAGTTATCTCTTTGGAGTTTTTACTAAGGTTGTTGGACGTGTTGCTGTGAGGTGCCTCTAAGGGTTGTCAGACCTGTCCCTTGCACCTAAGCTACCTCTCTCTAAGATGTTGAACCTACTCTGTGTTGGATTACTGAGAGGGGGGTGAATCAGTAATAGAGCAATTTAATCATTTTTAACCATATAATCCAAGTGTTATATCAATGTAGCATTATCATCCAATACTGCAGGGTAAATAAGCAATGAACAAATGAACAATCATACACATACATAGTACACCCGTGTTTTACATGGAAACCCAAAGCGAGAGAAAACCACAAAATGTTTTTTCTTTTATGCCTTGAAGAATTACATTAATTGGAAGCACCAACTTTTTTTGTTTTCCAACTGCAATTGGAAGAAGGCTCCAACCCCCTTGTTTCTCAAGCTACAACCTGAGGGAAGCTCCAACTCTCCTATTCTCTGGCCACAACCAGAAGGAGGTTACAACCTCTTATGTTCTCCGGCTACAACCGGAAGGTGGCTACAACCACCTGTCTTTGCCTCGTCCAGCCGCCTTGAAGTAGAAGTAGAATGATGGAACCACTGTCACACTATCACTGTGAGATATACCACTGTAAACATGTATCAATAAACCTGAATCATGCATCAACCTGTACCTCAATCTGTACCATAGACAAGTGCTTCAACCATGCACCAACCTGTACCAAACAACTTGTAATCAACCTGTACCATAAACAAATGCATCCAACCATGTACTAAGTATGTACCAATCATGTGTCAGCTACTCATCAACTATGACTCATCAATATGTACCAACATCATCAACTATACACATCATGTATGTGCCAACTCATCAACTACTTGTCTCAACCATGTACCCAACATGTACCTTAACCAAAAGCCCTCATCAATTTCATCATCCATATATGATTTGTAACTCTGTAATAGACCTGGTGTATATGATCACATACTTGCAAACCTTACTTAACTTTCACAACAAGAGACTAACATTTTCATCAAATTTTTCTTTAGTCTCACATGACTAGTTTGAGATTAATCAACAACCCTAACTTGAAATAATCATAACTATGTATCTGTAATAAATAAATATATGAAAATAGTACACAATGTTTTTCAGTTTGTTTTATGCAATTCCTCCAAGTGTCACTACTTGAAACCTCTCAGAAAAATAGTTATAACAAAAATGACATGCCTTGTTGAATTCTGGCTTATTCCAGAGAGCGACCTTGTAGAGCGTGCCTTGCATATAATATTTGTTGAATCGATTTGAAAATGTTACACAGAATACTACAGATCGTACTCTTAACACACATTTGGTCTTATTGAATTTGGATCTGCTATGAATATGTTATGACATTTTTACCCGAAACACTTGTTTTAGACTAGTTTTAGGACTAGCCACAAACCCTTTTTTCCATGGAGTGTAACTCCAAAAATACAACGACCCACAAACTGAAATTTTTACCACAGATACTTGGATATGTTTCTTCAATGACCTATCAATTTCACGATCTGAATCATTCTAGAAAAAAAATTATTGCGAAAATGGTGTGATGACCTGTAAATAACATACCTTGGAAAACATCATCAAAATAATTTATTCTCCTTTGAATTTCAGCCTTCTTTTCTTCACCTTCTCTCTGAAATTCGACTTAGATATCCTTTGGTTACCTCAGTCACCTATAGATATTTAATATGCCCAAGTGTGATTTCAAATGAGAGAGCCTTGCCTCTTATTTATATTCTCCAAGTAGCTTTCTTAGAAGCATCTTTTAGGTCACTTTGCCCACTTTTCTTATTTTAGGGGTAACCCACTTCTAATTTTTCCATTAAATTTATTATTTAAATAATTTTTTTTGTATTCACTTTGAATTATAGTACACTCATTGTTATCACTCCAGGAAACTTTCTTAGGTTGTATCTCAGAGATGCTTGATAACTTAACTAATCTTGCAATGGTTCACTCAATGATGAGTCTTGATTGGATCAAGATGAATATCTAACTCACTAGATTGTATCCTCAAGACAGTTTAGGTATATTCAAACAACCTTCAATGGCTATTATCAGATAGGTTGTGAATGAAATGGATAAGAAACTAATCAATTAACTAGAACATACATAAAACAATATATATGATGGGTCAACAAACTAGCAGCGAATGCTTATGATCCTTGCTTAATAATCAAAGTAAGATGACAGTTACCATAGGACATTAAACAGAGACAAAGAAATAATTTCAACTCATAGGCATAGAACAAAGATGAAAAGAAAGTCTGACAATAACAATGAAAGTGGCTTGCAGGCTGAAAATATTAAAGAAAGTGTCTTTATCACAATAGCGGTATAGTTTATAACTCAAAGTCGAACCCTTTACATCTCAAGAAGTTCTTGGCTTTATAGCCTTTACAAAAGATATCTCGATCTTAAAAAACTGATCAAGTTTACTAAAAACAGAAAGTCAAAGCAGTTACACAAAACTAGGAATAGATTCTATGTTGATGGTCAAAATCTTTATCCTGATAATCTTCATGGTCTTTGACAGCTGCACAAGTCTTCATTGACTACTGGATGAAGTCAAAATTGCCATCTTGACAAAAAGACAATATTTTGGCTAAAAATACACAAGAGATTCGATTTTCTTCACCTTATTGGTGCCTCCAAAACTAGAATAAAATGTTAAATCTGATGCTCATAATTATAACCCTTTCTTAGAAACCATCTTCATGCCTTCTCGATTGTTAGAACTTGGATCTGTGCAAAAAGAGTGCCACTCTACCCTTCTCTACACTTTCGGTGGCTAAGAGACTGGAATTTCTGCTAAATAAGCTACCAAAAGCTCTTCTTTCGGTGGGTAAGGAGACTTGTCAAAACCCGATTTAGCTGCCGAAACCATAGGGGGCTCAAAACTATTTACGATTCCAAAAACGAGTTTCTTTTGACCTTGTCACTCCTCCAGGTCTTCATTTAAATTCGCAACAACCTTTGCTAGGGTTTCAAAGCTAGAAGGCATTCTTAATTTGGATTTCTTCAGTTTTAATTTTGCCTTCAATGGCTTAGTCATCTTATATAATCTTTTGTTGTCTTTGAGCAATTTCCTGTTCTTCTTTTTCATTTTTACATGCAATTTAGCCAACGTTTCAAGTGATTCCCTTACCTCAGCAGATGTCTTTGTCAGGAACTGGTTCGGGGCTTTGATGACTCTTTCTAATATTTGAAACTCTGCTATCTCCTCTTCAAGCTTTTTAATCTATGATATATTGCTGACTACATCTTCTTTGGATGTCAGAAGACCCTGAAAACCTATATCTTCAACTGCAGGGGCTTGACAATCAAGAACTTCAATTGCAAGGGCTTCTATTGTAAGGGTTTCCATAGTTTCAGATTCAGAATTTGAATATGGTAGGTTAAGCACATTTCTTTTAGGACCACAGTCTGAGTCTTCCATTGCTTACTCGAAGTCCAGTTTCTTCTTTACT
The DNA here is from genome assembly GCA_032191745.1 of Picea mariana. Lineage (NCBI taxonomy): Eukaryota > Viridiplantae > Streptophyta > Pinopsida > Pinales > Pinaceae > Picea > Picea mariana. The sequence goes on along the minus strand of JASDQU010436471.1, from coordinate 33,529 downwards.
TTTTGTAACTTGGAGGAAGAACCTGGATCTTCTACCTATGTTGGAGATAGGGCCCTTCTTTTCCTTTTGCTGCTCTTGGGTGTGGAGGATTTCTTGTCCTTTGGCTCAAGTTCTGTTTGTAATTCTCCCCATAAGAGTAAGAACCTATATGTCTTGTTTCTTCTTTGCAATTCCTCAAGTATTATGAGCTTGATAAGACCATGATGAAAGAGCCTGCCCTGCATCTGGTTTGGCTTGGCCTGAACTTGATGTGCCATTTTGGTTAGGCTCCTATGGAGATAGTAAGGCAAATTGAGAGGGGTCCTGCCAGTAAAGTGATTCATGAGTTTGAAGTGGTAGATCATTACCCTGCAGTACCTGTCTTCATAGGTGATGTAAACTTGTATGGCTTTCAAAAGATGTTTCCACTTCTCTCCCAAGTAAGACATAGGGACATCCTTGTTCCAAGTGATACACTTGTGCTCTGGTGATGGTTGTTTTGAACCATCTTTCACCTATGTCGGGGATCTCTGTGGCTATTGCTATCAGAGCTTCATCGACCTGCATCTCCATTGTCCGTACTTTAGCTTTTACTCCATCAAAAGACAAAGCAAAGGACTCTACAACTCCTTGGTGAGAGCCCTAAAGCTTCTCACAAAATCTGTAGCATCTAGCCTCCTTAAACATTTGACACACCTTAGGGTGTGCTTTCAGATAGGCTGTCACTGAGCTCCTTTATGAGAATTTCCCCTCCTCTCCTCATCTGCAACAAAATCTTCAACACCTGCAAACAATTTAAATATAACACTGAAGTCTGGACATGGCTGAGTGAAGGGTTTGAACAACTTATCAGAACAGTGAAAGATCTCGGGAAGATGTCGGGCAAAGGGGTTTAGGTGAAAACGATGAACTTCTAATACATTCAGGGAAAAGAAACTTGTCCAGATAGAGGGAGTGGAGGCCATGCAACTGGCTACAGGGCGGGGGCTTCACGTTCTGATGATCTGCAGATCCGAAAATGCTGGCGTGGGTTCTCAATTTGACAAATTGGGGTTTAAATCATGATAAAAATCTTAATCATAACATACAACGAGCTGTCCAAACCCAAATCAAATCTCTTCTCACTGATTTTGGTGGCTATGAGTCATCATCTCGTTGTACTTGAGTCGGTCAAGAGTCTCGATTTGACCCGTTTCTCTTTTTTCGCTTCTTGTGATTTCGATTGCTTAGAGCGCCCCAATATTCTTGTATTAGCCACCGAAATCCTTGCTTTCGGTGGCTTGCAGTGCCTTTGAAACTTGTCTTTAGTTGTCGAAAGATTTATTTTCAAAACTTTGTCTTATGAAAATATAGACTCAAAAACCTTCTAAAGACCAAACTAAAATTCATACTTGGAAAACTTTTATCTAATTTTCTAAAAATTTTAAATCTCAAGACCATCCTATCACCTAGTGGACAAAATGACAGAGTTATTTCGAGGAGTTAACATCTGGCTCCTATTGGGGATGAAAGCCTCCCTGTGAGGTTTCAAGAACTACAGACCTGATGCCTTTCCTGGAAAAAAAAAATAAAATCAGAAACGTAGACTATAGTGTTCCATTGGGCATGGAATTATCTGGCCTTTACAATTGATCTCTTCAAACCTTTGACCTGTCTGTAGCCTGCTCTGCAATCATCCACAATTTGTATTGTGTCTAATCCATTGGGCTATGGAGCCATTTAATGTCGTCACTAGATCTCTACAATCTTTATTTAAACTTTGAATGCAAATTCATTGCTGCAAACTAACAAACTAAAAGAATCTCCAACCATACTGATGGCGAACTTATACTCTACCTATTCCTACACTAACCAAATCTGAAACTTGGTCATGTAAACGCAGACTTCCATAACAACCATCAGAGTAACCTCAAAACTGAGATGACCTTATCTCTATCACTGCTTAATAGAAAGTAACTGAAAGACATCAACAATGATAAATAAACTTTTAGAAAGGCATACTCACTGGTGAATGTTGATGAGTAAACAAAATTTGAAATTTTCAGAGGATCTGAAATATACAGCTCCATCAAAGCTGCTACTGGGTCTCTGAATCCAAGATCAGAAAAATTCCGACTCACAGAAAATAACTGCCCTTGCATGAATGCTTCTTTACTTGCAAGTAGATATCTTCCTTGATAGTCTTTCTGTTGTCTCGACTGAGAACTGAAAAGTTGTTGCTGCTGCTGGCTGCTTTCACTGCTCTCAGTGTTGAATGTAGACTGCTTGATCTCTGTCTGAGAAGAATGCGTTATGAACTGCTGATATGGACTTTTCAGCTCATCCTCTTCCTCTTCGTATCTGCTGCAATGTTCATGTGTCTGCAAATCAAAAAATTGAGGGCTGCCTTTAGTATCCGCTGCAGACCCGAAACTTTCACCTACTGATCTGTGATCTGCTTATCATCTTTAAAGTTTTCAGAGGGGACAATCTGATCTTCATGAAAAACAATAGATGAATTTGGAATAATGTCAAAAGTATCACTACAGTTATCATAATGTGGATCACCAATCTCTCAATCATGATGAGAAATATCTTCTGCTGCAGCAAAGTCTTCATGCATATTTGGATCTTTGTTCAGTAAATTGAAATCATGACAACATTCGAGATATAGACAGTGAGTTGAAAATTTGCCTTTACAAAACAAATGAAAGGCGGCATGAAAATCTGCGAAAGAGCTGATACTAGCAATAAGCAGAGACCTGTACCAATCATGAGCAATTCCCTATAGTGAAAAACTGAAAAGCTTAATTTGAACATCCTCATGTACAATTTCAAGCCGATGAATAAAGTCATGGAAATCTAGCAAGTGTTCAGCTGGCACTTCCCACTCTTCTCATCGAAATCTAGGCATACTATGTTCCCATTCATCTCTACTAGGCACTGGATTAGGATAACCAAAAATACTTGAGAATTCGTAGAATGCATACCTCTTAGATAAAATCTTGTTCATTTCATACTAGTGGAGTCACCAACAGATTTCAGAACAATGGAGTCGCCACTGAATCTGTCCTTCATGGAGTTGCCAAATAGATTACAACTGGAAATATGTCCAGACTTTGTCTTATCATCAAAGTTGGATCTTGTCGTCTCCCAAGGAAGCTGAGCTTCAATCTCCTCTCCCTGACAACTGGTTATATCTCAGAGATGCCTGGTAACTTAACTAATCTTACAATGGTTCACTCAATGATGAGTAATGATTCGATCAAGATGAATATCTAACTCACTGGATTGTATCCTCAAGACAGTCTAGGTATATTCAAACAATACAAGGCCTTCAAGAGATATTATCAGATAGGTTGTGAATAAAATGGATAAGAAACTAATCAATTAACCAGAACATACATAAAACAATATATATGATGGGTCAACAAACTAGCAGTGAATGCTTATGATCCTTGCTAATCAAAGTAAGATGACAGTTACCATAGGACATTAAACAGAGACAAATAAATACTTTCAACTCATAGGCATAGAACAGAGATGAAAAGAAACTCTGGCAATAATAAAGAAAGAAGCTTGCAGGCTGAATATATTAAAGAAAGTGTCTTTATCACAATAGCAGTATAGTTTAGAACTCAAATTCGAACCCTTTACATCTCCAGAAGTTCTTGGCTTTATAGCCTTCACAAAAGATATCTCAATCTTAAGAAACTGGATCAAGGTTACTAAAAATAGAAAGTCAAAGCAGTTACACAAAACTAGGAATAGATTCTATGTTGATGGTCAAAATCTTTATCCTGATAATCTTCATGGTCTTTGATAGTTGCGCAGGTCTTCATTGATTGTTGGATGAAGTCAAAATTGCCATCTTGACAGAAAGGCAATATTTTGGCTAAAAATAGACAAGAGATTCGATTTTCTTCACCTTATTGGCACCTCCAAAACTAGAATAAAACGCTAAATCTGATGCTCATAATTATAACCCTTTCTTAGAAACCATCCTCATGCCTTTTCGACTGTTAGAACTTGGATCTGTGCAAAAAGAGTGCCACTCTGCCCTTCTCTACGCTTTCAGTGGCTAAGAGACTGGAATTTCTGCTAAATAAGCTACCGAAAGTTTTGCTTTCAGTGGCTAAGGAGACCTGTCAAAACTCGATTTAGTTGCTGAAACCACAAGTGGCTCAAAACTGTTTAAGATTCCAAAAACGAGTTTCTTTTGACCTTGTCACTCCTCCAGGTCTTCATTTAAATTTGCAACAACCTCTGCTAGGGTTTCAAAGCTAGAAGGCATTCTTAATTTGGATTTCTTCAGTTTTAATTTTGCCTTCGATTGCTTAGTCAACTTATATAATCTTTTGTTGTCTTTGAGAAATTTCCTGTTCTTCTTCTTCATTTTTACATGCAATTTAGCCAACTTTTCAAGTGATTCCCTTACCTCAGCAGATGTCTTTGTCAGGGCCTGGTTCTGGGCTTTGATGACTCTTTCTAATATCTGAAACTTTGCTATCTCCTCTTCAAGCTTTTTAATCTTTAATATATTGTTGACTACATCTTCTTTGGATGCCACAAGAACTTGAAAAGCTATATCTTCAACTGCAGGGGCTTGAAGATCAATAACTTCAATTGCAGGGGCTTCTATTGTAGGGGTTTCCATAGTTTCAGATTCAGAATTTGAATATGGTAGGTTAAGCACATTTCTTTTAGGAGCATAGTCTGAGTCTTCCATTGCTTGCTCGAAGTCCAGTTTCTTCTTTACTTTTTGTAACTTGGAGGAAGAACCTGGATCTTCTACCTGTGCTGGAGATAAGGCCCTTCTTTTCCTTTTGCTGCTCTTGGGTGTGGAGGATTTCTTGTCCTTTGGCTCAGGTTCTGTTTGGAATTCTCCCCAGAAGAGTAAGAACCTCCATGTCTTGTTTCTCCTCTGCAATTCCTCAAGTATTATGAACTTGATAAGACCATGATGAAAGAGCCTGCCCTGCATCTGGTTTGGCTTGGCCTGAACTTGATGTGCCATTTTGGTTAGGCTCCTATGGAGATAGTAAGGCAAATTGAGAGGGGTCCTGCCAGTAAAGTGATTCATGAGTTTGAAGTGGTAGATCATTACCCTGCAGTACCTGCCTTCACAGGTGATGTAAACTTGTATGGCTTTCAAAAGATGTTTCCACTTCTCTTCCAAGTAAGACATAGGGACATCCTTGTTCCAAGTGATACACTTGTGCTCTGGCATCAAGGAAGACCGAAATTCAATGTCTTTGGTGATGGTTGTTTTGAACCATCTTTCACCTATGTCAAGGATCTATGTGGCTATTGTTATCAGAGCTTCATCGACTTGCATCTCCATTGTCCCTACTTTAGCTTTTACTCCATCAAAAGACAAAGCAAAGGCCTCTACAACTCCTTGGTGAGAGCCCTGAAGCTTCTCACAAAATCTGTAGCATCCAGCCTCCTTAAACATTTGACACACCTCAAGGTGTGCTTTCAGATGGGTTGTGTCACTGAGCTCCTTTATGAGAATTTCCCCTCCTTTCCTCATCTGCAACAAAATCTTCAACATCTGTAAACAATTTAAATATGAACACTGAAGTTTGGACAGGGCCGAGTGAAGGGTTTGAACAACTTATCAGAACGATGAAAGATCTCGGGAAGATGTCAGGCAAAGGGGTTTAGGTGAAAATGGTGAACTTCTAATACATTCAGGGAAAATAAACTTGTCCAGATAGAGGGAGTGGAGGCCATGCAGTCGGCTACAGGGCGGGGGCTTCACATTTTGATGAACTGCAGATCCAAAAATGTTGGCGTGGGCTCTCAATTTGATAAATTGGGGTTTTAAATCATGATAAAAATCTTAATCATAACATACAACGAACTGTCCAAACCTGAATCAAATCTTTTCTAACTGATTTTGGTGGCTATGAGTCATCATCTCGCTGTCCTTGAGTCGATCAAGAGTCCCAATTTGACCCGTTTCTCATTTTTTGTCTCCTGTGATTTCGGTGGCATAGAGCGCCCCAATATTCTTGCTTTCGGTGGCTTGCAGCGCCTTTGAAACTCATCTTTTGCTACCGAAAGCTTTATTTTCAAAACTTTGTCGTATGAAAATATAGACTCAAAAGCCTTCTAAAGACCTAACTAAAATTCAAACTTGGAAAGCGTTTATCCATTTTTCTAAAAATTTTAAATCTCAAGACCATCCTATCACCTAATGGACAAAATGACCGAGTTATTTTGAGGAGATAACACTCATCACTTCACTTTACTATTTTCCTTCTAAAATCTCTTAAACCACTTTGACTACTTTGACCTTTTGGGGCTTCTAGATGACATATGAGGGTCCTCCAACTTTGTAAGGCCATAACTCTCTCACTGTGAGGAGTTATGTGATGTTCCACATACCACCAGAAATGGCATGACATGTACTATCCATCTAGAATAGTCCTACCTTGCAAATATATCAAGACTCATAACATTATCCATCAAACAAACTTGGGTCCATTACCCAAACCTGGGTTCTCCAACTTCTCATGGCCATAACTCTCTAACTGTGAGGAGTTATGTGACGTTCCACATACCACTGGAAATGGAATGACATGTACTATCCATATAGAATAGTATTACCTTCAAATATATTAAAACTCATACTATTATACATGAAACAACCTTGGGTCCATTACCCAAATCTTTGTGCTACCGGAATTCGCTACCGGGCTTTCTTCAACGGTTGACATCAATGACAACCAACCTTAATCAACAATCTCCCCCCTTGACATTGATGGCAACACTCTGATGCAGTACTGAAATCATGTCATGCAATACTGCAGTCATATCACTCATGCTCCCCCTGGAACCATGCCTCTGTCCTCTGCATCTCTGTGACAATTGTTCGCCCTGGAGTCATGCCTCTGTCCTCTGCATCTGACAAATCTCTCCCCCTTTGTCATCAATGGCAAATGTATCTTTCCATCCAGGGTTGCTCCCCTAACTGAACTGTCTGATCTCCCAACCTGAACTGTCCTCTTTATGGTGTTTCCTCATGTACATCTAAGACATATAAGATAAGCATTCAAAAGCATTCATTTTGGAGTAGAAATAATTTCGAGTCTCTGGCGAATATACTCAAAGGCTCCCCGTGGAAGCGGTTTTGTAAAGATGTCTGCCACTTGTTCTTTTTTGCCCACATACTCAACTCTGATGTTCTTTTTGGCAACCTGTTCTCGTAGAAAGTGATACTTGATTGGAATGTGTTTTTTCTTAGAGTGCATCACCGGGTTCTTTGAGATACTGATGACGCTTGTATTATCACAGTAGATTGGAATGGGCTCATCATACTCAACCTGTATATCTGTCAGAGTTTGTTTCATCCATAGAACCTGTGTACAACATCCTGCTGCTGCAATATATTCTACCTCGACTGTAGATAGAGATACTGATGATTGTTTATTGCTTAGCCATGATACTAAACACTCACCCAAGTAGAATGCTGCTTCACTGGTACTTTGTCGGTCATCAATACAACCTGCCCAATCTACATCAGTGTAAGCAATAAGTGATAGATTCTTTCCTTTTGGATACCATAATCCAAACTCTTATGTTCCTTTGAGATATCTAAAAATCCTCTTCACTGCTAATATATGTGATTCATTTGGTGTTGCTTGAAATTGTGCCACTTTCCAACTGCCTGCATTACATCTCGTCTTGATGTTGTTACATATAGTAGGCTACTAATCATTGACATGTATTGCATATGATCTGTAGACTTTGAATCATCATCTTTGCTCAGCTTGCAATTGATTTGCATGAGAGTTATAACTAGTTTGCAATCTTCCATTCTGAACCTTTTTAACATTTCTCCGATATACTTGGTTTGATAAATAAAAATTCCTTGGTTGCTTTGACGTATCTGAAGTTCCAGAAAGAAGAATAGTCCTCCAAGTAAGGACATTTCAAATTCATTTTGGATATCCTTTGCAAATTTCTTGCTTAACATGTCATCATCACTACCAAAAATAATATCATCAACATAAACTTCAATTAATAAAATACTATCTTGACTTACCTTGATGTAGAGGTTGTTGTCTCACTTCCTTTTCTGAACCCTTCCTGCTGTAAATATTTATCCAGTCTAGAATACAATTCTCTAGGAGCCTGTTTTAGACCATACAAAGTCTTCTTTAATTTACACACATAATCTGCGTTCTCTGACAACTGAAATCCTTCCGCTTGTTCAATGTAAACTTCTTCTTCAAGTTCCCCATTCATAAAAGCTGAATTTACGTCCATCTGATACACTTTAATATTTTTGGAGCATGCATAAGCTAAAAGCAATCGGATTGCTTCCATTCTGGCAACTGGGGAAAATGTCCCCTCAAATTCGTTTCCTTCAACCTGTGCATATCTTTTACATACCAATCTAGCTTTGTTCCTTGTAATTTGTCCATCTTCATTAAATTTATTCATCTATACCCACTTTGTGTCGATCACATTCTTATCCTTTGGTCTTGGAACCAATTCCCAAGTGCCATTTTTCTCTATTTGATCTAATTCTTCATCTATGGCCTTGTTCCAAAATTCATTCTTGCTGGCCTCTTCAAAATATGTTGGTTCAATTGTAGATGTGAGTGCTAGGTGCGTTTGTTCTGGTGAACGGATTTTTATTCTAGTCTCAACTCCCGCGTCTTTGTTTCCAATAATCTGATTTGAAGGATGATTTTTCTTTACTCGTCTGCTAGGTGATTTTGGAGTTACTTGCTGAACTTGCTCTTTTGTTTCTATCAGATCCTCATCGTCTTCCCCTTCTTTTTCATCTTTTGTTTCTTCTTTGTAAAGTTGTTCCATTGATTCATTTTCTTCTTCCTTTAATTCTTGTCTACCCGTTTCATCAGTTGTTACGTTGATGCTTTCTACCATTTTGTTCAATCTCAGGTTGTAACACTTGTATGTTTTTCTTGTACTTGAGTAACCAACAAGTACTCCTTTGTCCACACGAGAGTCGAACTTTTCCATTCTGCGATCTTCTCTTTTGATGTAGCATTTGCTTCCAAAAACTCTGAAGTGCTTTACATTTGTTGGTGTTCTTTTCCATAGCTCGTAAGGAGTTTTGTCAGTGTTGTTTCTGAGCATTACTCTGTTTTGAATGTGAACTATTGTATGCACTGCATGTTTCCAAAAAATATCTGTCAATTTGGAATCCATTAGTATTGTTTGAGCCATTTCTTGTACTGTCCCATTCTTTCTTTCAACAACTCCATTCTGTTGAGTTTTTGTAGTAAAACTGCTGCTTAGAAGTCATTAGAAGCATCAATTTCCAGAATAAAAGGAAGATTCATATTAAACAACTGCAGAGGTGGTAGATTTTGAATCTTCTCCTTGATTCTTCTGACAGATGTGGTCATTGAAATATCCCAGCTGGATCCTGGCTTAAGACGTTGTTGGAGTACTTTTGTGTTTTTAGCCTGGTGTTCATAAAACTGTCTGATATAGTTCAAACACCCAAGAAAACGTTGAACTTGCTTTATGTCAGGCAGAAAATCAGGAAACTGAAGTAGACCTTTTAATACATGAGGTTGCAGCTGGATAGTTCCTTTGGACATATACAATCCTAGATACTCAATATTAGTTTGGCATATTACAAATTTGTCTGGTGACTTGGAGAGTACCAAACCATGCTTAAAAACAAAAGAATGGAATTCATCAAGATGCTTTTTGTGTTCATTAACGTCTCGGCTAAAAATAAGTAAATCATCAATATAGACAAGAACAAAATTTAAAGATTTGAAGATATCCTCCATACGCTTTTGGAACTCTGAAGGTGCATTAGTCAAACCGAATGGCATGACTGTCCATTGATATTGCCCCTGCGGAACCACAAAAGCAGTCTTGTACCTGTCTTCGGGAGAAATTCCTAGTTGCTAGAAACCACTCTTGAGGTCGAACTTGCTGAAAACATTTGCATGGGCAAGTTTGCTAAATAAAATCTCTTTATGTGGCAATGGATATCTCAGAGGTAACAAGGCACTATTAAGTGCCTTATAATTAATAACTAGTCTTTTCTTACCTCTCTTTTGTTTAGAATGCTTGTTGACATAAAATGTCGGACAAGCCCATGGACTCATGCAGGGTTCAATAAGATGTCTGTCAAGTAGATGTTGGATTTCTTCTTGACACAGAACTTGCTTTGAAGGACTCATGTTATTGGCAGATGCCTTCTGTGGAGTGTCCTTAAACCCTTCTTTGTAGGGGAGAGAACAAAATACTTCTCTCTTGTCCAGAATGCATCAGGAAAGTTTAATGTGCATTCATCTTTTAGTTTCTGGACAATGTCTTTGAGAATTTCTTGTCCATGGATATCAACATGTCTGACAATCTTCTGAATGTTTGTCAGATCTTGGAGAGTTTCTTCAATAGTATCTGGGGTATCAGGAGAGATACGTATAACATAGCTGGTTTTCATAGGAAGCTTAACTTGTTGTTGTACTGTTAAACATAAAGAATCAATATTTATGATTAGAGGCATGTGTCTTTTGACAAAATCTTGCCCTAAAAGAATATCAGCACCTGTGTCCAAACTATACAAAGTAACATATGTTACTATATCATCTAGGAGAAGTGGAAAATCATGAGAGAAGTGTTGAATGGAGATAAGTTCTTTATTGACTGCTCGAAACTGGATTTGAGTTGGCTGCTAGTAGTAGGATGGGATGGCCTTGTATTTGCAGCAACTACTCATGGCTCCCGTATCAACTTGGGCATCTAGAGAATAGGTTTTGTAACTAGAATCTTTAATGCCAACAGTTATGACCATGCGGTCTCCAGTGAGGCTTATGTCAAGGGTAGGGAGAGAAGAATTCACAGTGTCTTCAGGTGGAAGCAGTTTAGGAAAAATTTCTTGCTGATTTGATTCTGCTCGGGCAATAGTGAGAGCAGTAAATCGAGAGTTTAGATGATCCAATTCTGCTATAGATGCTTGGATCTGGCTGGCCAGGGTTTGCATCTAAGATCTTTTAAGGTGGAGATCATTTTCAACTAATCGGATTTCAATTAGGATGTCATCTTCAGTCTGTCTGGTTGGTCGAGACAGAATACTAGCATATTCTGGTTTGGACCATTCTTCATGAGGGATTTCATTCTCTTCATCTGTATACCGTATACTCTGAATAGGAGGCAATTGTCTGACTAGATCATCAATCTTTGATTGGAGCCTATTTTTCAGAAGGAAGGTGTCAGGTGCTAGATTAGCCTTTTGCTTTTGAAGATAATGAATCTGTTGTTGTATGGAACCGTGAGAAGAGAACATGAAACAATGACTCAAATATGAACATTCATCATCAGAAGTAGAATGAATATTCAAATTCTTGAACTGTAACTCATCAATAATATCTGAGTCTGAGTCAGAACTGTACACAAAAAATTGTTCATTGTCTGAACAGGAAGAATCTGTTAGATCCCAATCAACAGGATTCTGATTAGTAGAAAATATTTCTGCTATCTTTGCATGAGCTCTATTTTCTTTATTGGGACATTTTTTGGCCCAATGATCCTTCCTGTTGCAAATATAGCAAGCTGTGGTTTTTCTTGGAAATTTTCTTCTCCTAAAGACATATTTATCTTTCTTCTTAGGAGACCTGCCATGTTGTCTTTTATATGGCTTTTTGTCTGGTTTGTTCCAATTATAATATTTTCTCTTTGCAAACTTATCAGGTTTGGAACAATGGCAGTCTTGTTTCTTTGAGTGCTTCTTTGGAATTCCTTGGAAACATACATAATCATATGTTTCTATGAAAGTATCATAGATAGTTGGACTAAAATTGAAATGCTTTTTCAGATTTTTCTTTGTCCGGTAAGAGATACATTCCTGTTGGAGTGCAGTAAGTATCTGCTGGTGCGAAGCAACAAAAGATCAGGATTCCAATTGGATCTTGTTCATGGCCAAATATCTGTTAACTAATTTAGGAACTTTTCCTGGCATTGAAGCAATATAGTGCCTTAAGTAGGCAATATTCTGATGATCTGCTATTTTGTACAACATGGTTTGCATTGTACAATAGTAGTCACAGAGCAGGTCTAGATTGCACAATCTTTGGCTCATGAAGAGTTGTGCATGGTGCTTTGCATCAGGTGGAGCAACACCTAGAAATTCGTTTACTAAAGCAGTAAACATAGTGCTTAAAGGATCTGCATCATTCTTTATTTCTTCTTTATTTTCTTGGGAAAGCTTTTCCCACCGTAATTTTATAACCCCTGTAAAAGCCCATGAGATTTGGGTTACAATATCTGTCCAACTGGCTTTTGTTTCAGCGCTTTTTTGGAGTGCCCATGCATTCAATTTCTGGAAGGCTTGAAGGATTTCATCCTGGTCCATGCAGTCAAAGTTGACTAGCAATGTATTGCCATAAACTTTGGATAAATCTGGGTTTTCCATTTTCACATCAATCTCCCCAAGATGCTTAGTCCATTTTCCAAAAGGACTTTTGTGGGAGGAATAACTGATATATGGGCCAGAATTTCTTGCAGCTTTATATGGAAAATCATATGATTCCGTTCTCTTTGTTTTTGCTGCAGATGATTCTCCTATTTCCTTTAGGATGGGTCCAACCGTTTTGATTTCAGGTTGTACTGGTAGGACTACTGGAGAAACTAGATTGGGTAGATCATTTCCAAGAGTTGTTAATTTGGAAGTTAACAACTGGGTTTTTTCTTGTACAAGGGCTACCCCCTTCAAAAGTTTCTCAATATGGAGGAAGTCGGGATGAAAAGAGAAATATTTGAGGCAGGGAGAATAGAGACCAACATAATTAGCTGATTGAGAAGAAAGGGTACTGGAATAATTAAATTTGAAACCTTCTGTATCAACACATACATAGTCAGGCGGAGAAACTGGTTTGGGTACAACAGTTTGGAATCAAGAAATAGCAAGTTGAATAGTGGAGAGCTGTGCAGTTATTTCATCAAGCCTCGCTGTTAAGGCCTCTTGGCCTTCTTGAAGTGTTTCTACAGAATGGTGGAGCTTCTTACTATGCTCGGTCAAGGTAAAAACATCCTTGGCTACTTCATCAAGGTTCTGGGTCAAACAAACTGACTGGTAATTGATATAATTTTGAAGTTTGATTTGCTCAGAAGGTTCTGCTGCAGTAGGATGATGCAAATGGATGAATTGGAGATCTGCTTGGAGTGTTCCATTAGAGAACTATGGAGTGTTGTTACTAGGTCCAAGGGACTTCTGTGGAAGTAATGTAGAGGATGTTTGCTCTCTAGAAAACATTTTGATTTCAGGAACTGCTTCAAGAAGTTGTTTACAAACTGTGCAATTTGCATGTTGGCCTCTGTGGGTAGGTGACCTTGGATTTGGCAGAACTTGGTATTTAGAAGTAGAAGGTTTGATACAAAACTCACAAGAACTACTAGAAGTGGAAGACTGTGGTTTATGTATAGGGGAATGATGTACAGACTGTCTACTAGCAACTGGAAATGGTGTATGGACATGTGATTTTAAGAACTGACTACGATGGAGTTGTTGTAATAGTTGCGGGTTGGTGAACCACAGACTATTGCTTCCATTAGGCTTTGGTGTTACTCTTAACTGTGTGGGAGCTGTCATGGCCAACTGTGGATATTTCTTGGACAATGGCTGATAATCACTACTCCATTCTTCTGGTAGAGTAACTTGGTTGAATCCCAACTGAAGTGGTGTAGTATTGCCAGGACCGACTACGACACCTTCTTTTAATGCTCGTTTGGTTAACTTGGGATTTATGGCAGGCATGGTGGTGGAAACAAAGCATAAACAGATAGTTGTATGTAACTGGGCAATATGGGCTTGATCAGCTACATTGAAACCGTGAAACTGGATGAACGCTTGGAGCAACTCATTTATATAGGGGTCAGTCAGAGAGACTTGATATCTGGGGACAATCGAGGACCAAGCTGGTCCATTGTTTAACGGACTTTGGAATCCACCAATTAATGCATCATTGAAATCGTTCATTCGGGTATTGAGGACACAGGTCAGACATGATGTATTTAGACCAGGTCGCACCAACGGATTAATGCCAAACTGAATAAGACCAATATGGATATAGTTATATCCATTTTCTATTCCCCATTCAATGTCATCTCTTTTAATCAAAGGAATTTGACAAACACTCTGGGAAAGAGAGATCGAGATATTCACAGACGTAAAGTGAAAGAAACTTGCAGCATGAAATTGTAACATGGGAAGATCGTAAATTTTTTCTACATCTATCTCTGGTAGAAACCAGTTTGGCTGAGGGTCAAATTCTTGAGATATGATGTGGGAATTATACAATGGTTCATTTGTTGTTTTGTTGATTAGCTTATTCAACCACAACCATCGTTTATTATGAGCATCTCTTCTAGATTGAGCAGAAGTAAATAATGCAGAATTGAAATCATAACTTGTATTGGGATCCATTATAACTTTAAGAGATAATGAAAATTGAATACACCTGGTAAACTGCAACGAGTTTGCAGAACTTGATCTGTTGCTCCAAATGCCCTAAACCGCTTCTGCACCTTTAGCGGGACTTACATGAGCTGTTGATCCTCTAGCTTTCGCCCTTAGCAGGTGAATCTCTCAACACTACCCTCTCGAAAATTTGGGAACACAGAACAAGAATAGAGTACAATTCGCACAACCGTTATGGCTCTGATGTGTCCTAACAACAAAGAATTGTCTTTTTATTCCATGGCTGCTACAGTAGTCCATAAATTCCTTTGAAGTGAACTCTCCTCCATTATTAGATCTCAAGCATTTGATTTTTAAATCCATTTCATTTTCAACCATTTTCTTGTAGATCTTGAAGTTTTCAAAAGCTTCGGACTTATTCTTGATAAAGCAAAATGCGGTCATTCTTGTATAATCATCAACTAATAACATAAAGTATTTCTCATCTTTGAAACCCTTTGTTGTAGTTGGTCCAACTAAATCAATATGCACAATTTCCACTGGTCTTGTTGTTGAATATTCCTTTGATTTGAACCTGGTATTTGTTTGATTTATTTGTTGACAATGCTTGCATAAAGTGTTGGTTGGTTTCGTGATCTGGGGCATTTCTTTAACTGCTTCTCTTTTGCTGACTTTGACAAGGTTATCAAAATGTTTGTGACCCATGCTTCTGTGTCATAGCCAATTTTCATCTTTCTTTCCTAGACAATACTTTTCATTTCCAATTTCACTTAACACATATATGTTGCTTGAAGTTCTTGCAGCTGTAACAATCAATTTTCATGAACCTTCTTTTCTTATCTCGCACTTTTGTGAATCGAAAGTAACCTTATGACCTTGGTCACACATTTGACTCACACTTAGAAGATTATGTTTCATATCTTCTACTAGTAGAACATTTTCTTCCTTTGTATTCTTGTTCTCAATTCTGACTGTGCCTTTTCTAATGATTTTGGTTGAATCATCATTTTCGAAAGAGACTGATCCATCTCTTTCCTTTCCTAATGTAACAACCCTGTCTCTATCACCTGTCATGTGTTTTGAACACCCATTGTCAACATACCAACCATGCTTCTTCTGCTTAGCTTGTAGAGCGAGTGTGCATTCTTCATTGCTATACCGATTCTGCTTTCTTATCCATGTCATTTTCTGAGGTTCCTATCTATGACTGTTGTTATTCTGTTGCGGTTCTCTAGGAGGGACACTCATTCTGCAATTTTTGGCTACGTCTCCAAAATTGTTACATTTGTAACCTTCCACTTCAGTGCTCAAAGATTCAAACATGTTGTAACTTATTCTCTATGTTTCATTAAGCCTTCTTGGATAACCCCTTTGTGTATGACTTTCAAATTTGTTTTTGTTTCTATTGTTAGCTTTGCAATTCACAACTTTATGTCCAAAATTATTACATGCATAACATAAACCAAAAAAGATAGTTTGATACCTGGGAGTTGAAGATATTCTGAAAGGAGATACTCTTATGAATTCTTTTTCTTCTTCTTGAGGCCTATCTATCGGTTGTTGATTGTGAAATCTGAATCTTCTCGGTGGAGGAGTGTCCTGTAATCTTCCTTGTAGATCTTCCTATCCCCTTTGATTGTTTCTGCAAAGTTTTTTTGATATGTTTTTTTCTCTGTTGTTTTGGAGCTTGATCATTTTTCAGTTTGATTGTATGCAAGTCTAGACCTATCATGATGAGATTTTTGACTGTTGATAATGTCATCCAAAACTTTTGAGTTGTTCTGTATAATTTTCTTTTAAAAATCATTTTCTTAATGTGACAATCTCTGCTTCCAAATTTCCAATGATCTTGTCTTTTTCTTCTAGTTGTTATTTGAGTGTTTCTTTAATTCTTTTATCTTCTATTTGAACCTTCAAATTTGTGATCATTTGTTCTAGTTCTTAAGTGCTTTCTTTCTTGTCTAGTTTTTCTTGTAGTTTCTTGTTTTTCTTTGTTTTATCTTCTGATAACTTCTATGGCACACATTAATTCCTCTCGGTAGTCAACTTCTTCCTTTTCAATTTCTTCTTCGACTTCTTCATATTCTTCTTCGGTTTCTTCATATTTTTCTTCAGAGTTTTGTTTATCAAAGTTTTCTATTGCCATGAATAAAACTCTTTCTATCTCACTATCACTGACTTTATCTTTATCTGATGATGAAATGTCTTCTTTGGTGCATAAGCTTTTCTTAAAAGCTTTATTTGTGGTTTTTTTGCCTTTATATGTTTGTTTGTCTTTTGAGTAACCTTCATCATTTCTCTTTTTTTTATAAGGACATTTGTTAGCAAAATGACCAATACCATCACAATTAAAACAAATTAAAGGAATCTTACCTCTATACCTACCGTTGGTTTGCTTGTTCAGTCTTTAGACAAAGTTGGCCACTTCTTCATCATCTTCCAAGATGTTACTGCTACTGCTATGTTCTTCTTTTTGCCTTCCCTTTTGCTTTGAATTTTTGGATGCTTTGAAGGCTACTTATTTTACATGTGAATTTTTCTGTTCAGTGCTCATTTCATATGCCGTGAAGATTCCATGTAATTCATCCATTCTTATTGAGTTTAAATCTGATCTTTCTTCTAGTGCTGATATCTTAGGGTCAAATCTTATAGGAAGAGATCTTATACTTTTTGAACAATTACAATTTCTTTGATTTCTTCTCTCAATCCTATGATTTCATTTATTGTTTCATCAACTCATAAAAAGTAAGCTGCAATATTCTCATCTTCTTTCATCCTAAGTTGTTCGAACTGACCTCTGTAAGTTTGAAGCTTTGTTGCTTTGACTTTTGAATCTCCTTGATAAATATTTTGAAGTTTGTCCCAAATATCTTTAGCATATTTACAATGTGCAACTTTAGTGAATATCATTTCACTAAGACCATTCAGAAGTGCATTTTTGGATTTGGAATTATTTTGATCGAGTTTCACTACTTTGTCATTTATTGGTGGAAGTGTTGGTGTTGTGTATCCATCTACAATTGATTGTCAAATTTCAAATCCCTGTGTCTGTCTATATGTTTTCATCCTTATTCTCCAAAATGCATACTTCTGTCCATTGAACTATGTTATTCCATTTTTATACAAGTTGTTGCTCTCCATGATTCACCTTTCAGTGGTTAAACTGATTTCTGAAGGAACCTGCTCGGAAACCAATTGTTGGATTACTGGAGGTCGGGGGGGTGTGAATAAGTAATAAAGCAATTTAATTCTTTTTAACCATATAATCCAAGTGTTATATCAATGTAGTATTATCATTCAATAACCGCTGAGTAAATACGCAATGAACAAATGAACAATCATAAACATACACAGTACACCAGTGTTTTACGTGGAAATCCAAAGCGGGAGAAAACCACATAATGATTTTTCTTATATGTTTTGAAGAATTACATTCATTGGAAACACCAACTTCTTTTGTTTTCTAGGTGCAAGTGGAAGGAGGCTCCAACCCCCTTGTTTCTCAGGCTACAACCTGAGGGAAGCTCAAACTCCTCTATTCTCTAGCTATAACCAGAAGGAGGTTACAACACCATGTGTTCTCCGGCTACAACTGGAAGGTGGCTACAACCACCTGTCCTTGCCCCGTCCAACCGCCTTGAAGTAGAAGTAGAATGATGGAACCACTGTCACACTATCACTGTGAGATATACCACTGTAAACTTGTACCAATAAACTTGAACCATGCATCAACCTATACCTCAACCTGTAATCAACCTGTACCATAAACACGTGCATCAACCATGCACGAACGTGTACCAAACAACTTGTAATCAACCTGTACCATAAACAAGTGCATCCAACCATGTACCAAGTATGTACCAATCATGTGTCTACTACTCATCAACTATTACTCATCAATATGTACCAACATCATCAACTATACACATCATGTATGTGCCAACTCATCAATTATTTGTTTCAACCATGTACCCAACATGTACCTTAACCAAAATCCCTCATCAATTTCATAATCCAAATATGATTTGTAACTCTGTAATAGACCTAGTGTATATGATCGCATACCTGCAAACCTTCCTTAACTTTCACAACAAGAGACTAACATTTTTATCAAACTTTTCTTTAGTCTCACGTGACTAGTTTGGGATTTGTCAACAACCCTAACTTGAACTAATCATAATTATGTACTTGTAATGAATAAATATATGAAAATAATACACAATGTTCTTCAGTTTGTTTTATGCAATTCCTCCAAGTGTCACTATTTAAAATCTCTCAGAAAAAGAGCTATAGCAAAAATGACATACCTTGCTAAATTTTGGTTTATTCCAGAGAGCGACCTTGTAGAGCGTGCCCCACACATAATATTTGTTGAATCGATCTGAAAATGTTCCACAGAATACTACAGAAAGTACTCTAACCAACACATTTGGTCTTACTGAATTTGGATCTTTTATGAAGAAGTTATGACGTTTTTACCCAAAACCACTGTTTTAGACTAGTTTCAAGACTAGCCACAAACCCTATTTTCCACGGAGTGTAACTCGAAAAATACAACGACCCACAAGATGAATTTTCTATCACAAATACTTGGATATGTTTCCTCAATGGCCTATCAATTTCACGATCTGAATCATTCTAGAAAAAAAATTATCGCGAAAATGGTGAGATGACCTATAAATAACATACCTTAGAAAGCATTATCAAAATAATTTATCCTCCCTTGAATTCCGACCTTCTTTTCTTCACCTTCCCTCTAAAATTCAGCTTAGATATCCTTTGGTTACCTCATTCACCTATAAATATTCAATATTCTCAGGTGTGATTTCAAATGAGAGAGCCTTGCCTCTTATTTATACTCTCCAAGTAGCTTTCTTAGAAGCATCTTCTAGGTCACTTTGTTCACTTTCCTTATTTTAGGGTTAACCACTTCTAATTTCTCCATTAGATTTATGATTTAAATAATTTATTTTTTATTCACTCTGAATTATAGTACAATCATCATTTAATTTTATTATTTTCCTTCTAAAATATCTTAAACCACTTTGACTACTTTGACCTTTTGGGGCTTCTAGATGACATATGAGAGTCTTCCAACTTCGTAAGGCCATAAATCTCTAACCGTGAGTAGTTATGCGACGTTCCACATACCACCAGAAATGGAATGACATGTACTATCCATCTAGAATAGTTTTACCTGCAAATATATCAAAACTCATACCATTATCCATCAAAAAAACTTGAGTCCATTACCCAAACCTGTGTTCTCCAACTTCTCATGGCCATAACTCTCTAACCATGAGGAGTTATGTGGCATTCCACATACCACATGAAATGGTGACATGTACCATCGATATAGAATAGTATTACTTTCAAATATATTAAAACTCATACCATTATACATGAAACAGTCTTGGGTGCATTACCTAAACCTTTGTGCTACCAGAATTCGCTATCGAGATTTCTTCAAGGGTTGACATCAATGACAACCAACCTTAATCAACACTATGTGGGTGTCGTCTTCTTCTTCAGTGCCATGAAACCATGAGTAGGTAACATGACCTCATTCTGGGCCCTCTCCTTGGCTATACTTGCTACCCTCAAGATGCCATGTGGAGTGTTGAGTCCCCTGTAGGGGTTTCTCAGTGTGATGTCCAATTTTCTATGGAGAGAGTTTGTTGTTAGAGTATGCCTACTTGTTGTCCCAGATCTGTGTGTTGATAATCACCTTGTTGATTTTATTGTGAATAAAAACTTTGTTGTTTTCAGATCCAAGTGTTGATTTTATTGTGAATAATCACCTTGCTGTTTTCAGATCCGAGTGTTGATTTTATTATGAATAATCACCTTGTTGTTTTTAAATTTGTGTGTTGATTTTCTTGTGGATAATCACCTTGTTGTTCCAGATCTGAATGGGGGTCTTATTGTGGATGGTTCCTTGTTGTCCAATCTTTGAGTGAGGGTTTGTATTTATCTAAATGAATGTTTTTCTATTTAGACCTATGAAGGGTATGTCTCTTACTATTCTTATGTGTGTAAGGGCATTCTTATGGTTGATCTACTTGTTGTCCTGATGTACTTGCATTCTTATGGTTGATCTACTTGGTTGATCTAATGGCATTCTTATGTCTCTTACTGTTCCTATTGGATTCTCTTGTGATTGATTTCCCTGTTGTACTATCACTGTTTATTTGGAGGGTTTCCTATTAGGGTTATCTGCTGTTTTGACTATGGATTATTGTTGTTTCCATTGGGATTTACTATCTATGGAAAAAATGTTCCACAGTTCTTTTCACAGAGATCAAACCCTAGAGGTTTGATCCATGAACCTAAACTTCATTTGAGCATACTTACAGAGGCATACATCTATACATGTGATAGGTACACCTCTCATTTGATTATGGAGGTAAGCTATAGTTCATTTTGTACTTAGAAATATTGTTTGTTTCAGATCTGTTTATCTTCTATGCTGATCTAGTTGATAGAAATTTTTTAAAAGTACAATGTTTTTCTATTTTCCCTATTATCTAACATCCACCTCTGTTGATGGCATTCCTAGTAAACTTGATTTTAAAAACTTAAAAACACATCTTATTTTTTTCTTACGTTCCTATTATCTCTTATGATCTATAACTTAGCATTTTCATAACAACCTTTGGATAAATTTACTTGACACTTTTCGACCCGACCTTTCTATTAGTTTAGACTCTCTCATATATATATATATATATATATATATATATATATATATTTGTATGTATGTTTTCCTAGGTAATGTATCTTGTGGGAAATATCTAAGGCACTTCCCCACATTCTGAGGATGGTATGCCAGGTAAACCTTAGATTCTTTAGAACAAAAGGCTAGGTCAACAACTCATGAACAAATCTTATATAGCTTATCAACAATCATCTCACTAAGAGAACATTTCAGGAAATGGGATTTGAATTTAGGTGAAAGGGTAATAGTTTTCCTCACAACCACTTGAGCTACACCCAATTGACTCTATGTGTGTGTGTTCTTTAGGGCACAAGGTTAGTTCAACAACTCATGTGTAGATCATATATAGTTCATCAACAATCGACTCATTAAGAGAAAACATTTCACAAAATGGTATTTGAATCTAGGTGGGAAGGGTAACACTTTTCTTCACCACTTGGGTTACACTTAATTGATTGTGCACACACACACACTTGTTATTTAAGCATCTCCAATGGAGTGATGTGTTACTTGTGAAACACCAAAAGGAAAATCTACATGGAATTTTTACCCTAAATTCATTGTGAGTTTTAATTTGGCATTATTAATGGATACTTCACTAGAGAGATGAAACCTATACACGGCTGTCTGTAACTTGATAACGGGTTTAACCAAAGGAAATTTGAAAGTTTCAAATGCCATTTTACCCCTTGATTGAGGTGTAATGTCAACCTTGTACGAATCTCCATTGCCCTAGATTGACTTTTAATTATGTTATCTTAATACACAATTTAGTCCATTAATCTATTTGCTATCTTACTCAACCGTCTCAACACATCTCTTTCTTTTCTTTTCTTTTTCGATTGTGTTGGCACTTATTCTTTCAGTGTTTTTTTCTTTATTCATTTTGACTCTCTTTTGACTCTTTGCTGTTTTTATTTTTAATCATTACCATTGACTTAACTCCACTGCATGATATTTATAAATTAATTAACTTCAGGTAACAATTTCAAACTTTTTGTAGAGAGAAGTATTTGATTTCTTGAACATTTTATCTGCCCTCAATGAAATGGCTGATCAATAATGAATTGTTATTTACATCCTTCATTAATGTCCTCAATAGAGTTATGAATTAAAGGTAAACTGGTTTTCTTTCCCCTTTGTGCCAATACACTCTTGATCATCCAATATTAATTTGGAAATAAATGATCATTTGTAAAATCAGTCTTGGTGATCAACAGTGCATCAAGATATTTTGTTGGGTAAATTGTTGGAGGTATATGACAATGGTAGTTTGATGTAATTTTCCCTTAACAACACAATTTTCATTGAAATTTGGGGGAGGATTTTTAATGAGGTTCTTTTGTGGGTGTTGTCTAATGGTTTAAATATGGAAGTTTCTAGATTATAAAGCTTTCATTTTCTTAGAGTGAGCATATTGTTCTTTGTTATTAAAAGAGAATCAACTACAAGCTATAACATTCTACCAACAATTTTGAGTGCTTGTTTCCCAGGTTGTATTGTAAGTTGTAAGTTCAAAAACTCAATATGTGTGATGTATATAATAGAAATGAATGTATTTTTGTTGTCGTTTTTTGGTGATGTTTTTGTAACCACCCCAATTGTTACGACTACAAGAGAAGCAATTTTTTTTTTTTTAAACAGGACAACAACAACGATTATAGCTAAACAACACATCTGACGGCGAGCACCATGCCCGCAGAACAGACAACCATACTTATGACTCCCCACACTGGCACAAGAGCAACTGGGCAAAACATGCATAAAACAACAAGGAGAAACGACTACTCCCCCGACACAACATGATCAAGCCTACAAGATAAGGGACAACATCCCCATCCCGACACAACGATCTCGACGACCAATTAACTAGGACCTT
>JASDQU010436471.1:0-10502 GCA_032191745.1 Picea mariana | reverse complement strand
TATAATAGAAATGAATGTATTTTTGTTGTCGTTTTTTGGTGATGTTTTTGTAACCACCCCAATTGTTACGACTACAAGAGAAGCAATTTTTTTTTTTTTAAACAGGACAACAACAACGATTATAGCTAAACAACACATCTGACGGCGAGCACCATGCCCGCAGAACAGACAACCAACAACTATGACTCCCCACACTGGCACAAGAGCAACTGGGCAAAACATGCATAAAACAACAAGGAGAAACGACTACTCCCCCGACACAACATGATCAAGCCTACAAGATAAGGGACAACATCCCCATCCCGACACAACGATCTCGACGACCAATTAACTAGGACCTTAATGGTGCGCTAGAAGACACATGAAGGCGTTACAACTCAAGCGCCAACAACAACTTACAATCAACCACACTCACATAGGAAGCACAGACTCTGGCCACGATATCATTCACATCTATCCAATTGGGCGCACCATGATCCCCTCATCAGGAATCATGCTGTCCCCAGAAGATAGGTGCGACAATAACCCTGGTGCAAACAAATTCTATCTGGATCATAGACTCAAGACAAACCCACGCGCTAGGAGACCGAAATAGCTGACAAGAAGACTGTACTCACGCACCCCAACATCAGATTGTCAAGACACAAGACGACATCCTCAATTAAATTGCGCAACTATCTAAAGGACTTCTGGGTTCCTACAAGCCATCCTGAGTGGTAAAACAACTAAGACCAATCACCAAAAAAACCATTCGCCTTAAGGCACACGATTACGTCATTGCATCAACAGTGGTCCAAGCATGATGTAATTTACACTATTATTATACAAAGCGCCTTCATGTACCTGAAACAATCTATATATAAGTAAAGAATTTGTTGTGACATATAGTGTTAATACTTAAAACTTATTATATATCTCATTTAAAAATAACTAAGGTGAATTCCTTAAACCATCAATTAATACATTACATCATTACATCATACAATACTTTCTCTTCCTATAAAGTAGTTTCCTTTATAAAAAGGGGGCTTTTATCCCTATTTCCTTTCTTAACTCTTAATCCATACTATAACTATTATAGGATTTCATGTTGGGTGCAGTGTATAGTAGGCTTCTTAAATTATCAACATCATCTTCAATCACTACAAATTTTACAATTATATTCAATATATCAGTTTACTATTTAATAAATGATATAATTGTAGATAAATTTTAAAATAAGATAATAATTTAACACTAAATTCCAACTACAATAATTTCAACGAGAATAATCATTAATTCACGATCATTATAGTCTTTGGAATCATTACAAGGCTACCATTAAAATCACTGAAATTATGTCAATACTTGGATGCACTACAATCTTTGATTCGCTATCTGCTACACTATCATTACTAAATCCAGGAAGGATCTCTGTCACCCAAACGCAAGGCAGTCTAATAAAATTTACGGTATCTATTATCAAATCTACTGCCCAGCCTGTTTATCAGACTATGGTTAACTAGGTGGACAAATATGGAGTAATGCCCATAATCTACTGTGTAGCAATCTGGGTAAAAGAGCTGGTAAAGATATTTAAACACTACAATAATTTACACTAGGTAATAAGATAATCGTTAATCATGTAGTCGCTACACACTTAACCTGAAATCGCTACTCCTATAACAGATATTGCTATTTACAAAATGGCTATTTACCCAACATATAATCACCATTCTCTCGTCATAACCCACAGTCGTTATTCATGTGATAGCTATCCGCCAGCACCTAAATGCTATCCGCTTGACATCGCATAAACACGCTATCTCTATCCGGTCAAATGAGAATTTGGTATCACAGTAATTAAGGGTTGGCTATCTCTAATACAATAAATGAATTGCTACAAAATGAAGGAATCGTTGTCTCCAATATGGGTACGTTGCAAAAGGGAGATATTGATGTTGAATAAAAACTGTAGCAAATTCGTGATGTGAACATAAGCAAAGGTAATAGATAGCAGTTTTTTTAAAGGCAAATTGCAGTCTTCAAAGGGAAAATTTGTCAGGGAAATCGCAGTCTTCATCAAGGGCAAAATTGCCAGGCAAATCGAAGTCTTCATCAAGGGTAAAAATCGCCATGCAACAAAGGTAACAGATAACAGTTTTTTAAAGGAAAATCACATTCTTCAAAGGGAAAATTCACCAGGCAAATCGCAGTCTTCAAAGGGAAAATTCACCATAGAAAGATCTCTGTCCAAAAACTCCACCATTACACCATGAACGTCCACCATTACGCCCTCATTAACCAGCAATGTGCAAGCATTCAATGGAGAGGAAAACAAAAACAAACATGCCAAAGGTATACCAACATCCGTTTCTAAATACCAACCAACATCGTAACTAAATACTGAATTGCAACTGAACACTAAATACTAAAATAATTATAGAATCGCAACCAAATACTGAATACTGAATTAATCTGTTTCAAATCGCAACTGAATAATTGAATACTAAATATTTAAAATAATTTGTTTTAAATCCCATCTGAATATTTGAATACTAAACATTAAAATAATCCGTTTCAATCGCAACTGATTGCAGTGGGTTAATTCACAAGGGTGAATGCCAACAACAATCATGAAGCACAAAGGTTTAACACAAGAAAATTTCAGAGTTACAAGTGATAACCGATAAGTAACAGGACTTCACAGGAAAAACCATTATTCGTTGTCCCAAGTAAGTTAAAGGTTCAGTCTAAAGATAATAAATCTCAACCAATGCACAGGAAAAAGGAAACACAAAGTAAAATCATAGAGTAATGGAAGACCAAAAGTAAGGAAAAACACACAATAAATTGCCAGGAGAAGCATTAAAAACTCATCCTTAAATAATTTCCAGGAAGGGTTTTAAATGACGGGATCGATGCCAAGGATCATAAGCGGTTCGCCGCGGGAAGAAAAACCACCACAGGCGCAAGACAATCACTCAACCAGGGACAACCAACAAGGGTAGACAGCTGGGTAGAAGCATCTTTCGCTCATCACCCATGCACATAAAAGCAGGGCGTTAGGATCTATTGGTCCATTAACACCGAAGTGACGACTGTCGATCTGGCTTCTGACCTGTTCAGGCGAGCACTGATGAGCTAGGGACAAGGGAGAAGTAAGAAGCGCAAACTCATCACAAAATCAATAAAACCATAGGACAGTCACAACATTCAGGGATCGATTGCCAAGGGAATCAAGTCAAGCAACGAACTTAAGGCTAAGGAAATTTAAGTTCTCGATTAAATTGCTAAGTTCAACACCTTCTTTACACAGTTAAAAATACATAATGAAGGCGTAAGGTTTATAATAATATAATATGCAGAAAACAAGAAAGTGTACCGTAGCCCAAGTTGCCTGCTCCGAGTCGTTGTCCCGTGCACTTCGTGCAACTCTCGCTTGTCGACTGATGAGACTTCACCGGTACCTCCTAACCAACACTAGGGGTACTCTTCTTCCCCCTTAGCCCCCCGAGCCGCAAAGGGGCCACACACACTGAACCAAAGATCAACTAGCTCCCAGCTCGCCTCGCAAGGCCGAGCTACCACTCCTCACCGAACTAGGAATCCCAACTCCCACAAGCTAAGTCAGTGAAGTCTAAAATTCTGCAGCGTAACGTTACACATGACAGAACAGAACCATCATCCTCCTCCTCCCTCCTTTATATAGAATTTCTAAGTCGTTTACTTTCCCAAAATCCCATTTAATTTATTTTTTAATAATTTAATTCATAAAAATCCCCCCCGTACACGTGTCACCCATCCCCTTCAATGCACCATAAATTAATTTCATTAATTCATTAATTACTCCTATTTCCCTCACCCACCTAAAAACATTCTTAGAATCACTCCTAAGTGTCCCCATATTCCCTTACACATTTTAATGACTTACCCCCTTACTAGTTCACTAGTTGAGTTCAATTTAGAAAGTTCTTAAATGAAAAATACATTACTGAGTTAGTCTTTCTGCTTTTTCCTTATGTTTTCCTTTCTCTTTATGTTTCCCGCTTTTTCCCAGTTTCCTAATTCTTTTAAATTTCCCTCTTTTCCTTTTCATTTAAACTCAAATTAGTAAGTGTAGAAAATTATCCTTTTCTCCCCCCCCCCTTTTTTTTTTAATTAATAAATTTTAATTAACAAGTGTAACAAAACAATCATTTCCCTTTTAAATTTTTAAATCCCTCAATAATTTGATTTTAATAATTTAATCGAGTTTCTTACCCCCTTTTTCGTCACATGTTTAAAGATGATTATTATTATTTTTATTTTTACCACAAGTATTACTTTAGACCTAGATTTTAATTATCGAGGTTGAGCAACATTTTATTAGGGAAATTTGTTTTTAAATATTTCTTATCACAATATTCGTTCTAAGGCCATCTAGGTTTATTCACTTATTAGTTAACAACGTGACGTGCCTTTCAGGATGCACTAGGTGCTCCAAGGGTTCCACTCGCCTCCTTCTGTTTCTCTTGCGTGACGTGCCCTTTAGGACACACTACGTGCTCCAAGGGTGCCACTCGCCTCATTCCGTTTTTCTTGCGCGACATGCCCTTCAGGATGCACCATGTGCTCTAAGGGTGCCACTCGCCTCTTGACTGGCTTGGTAAACATAAAAAACCCCTAGATTCAATACTCTATCAGGTGATCTTGTGGGAGACTAAGGGCCTCTAAGGAATAAGGCCCCTTCCTTATTGCGCGCCCCTTGGAATCATCATGAGCGACTGTTGCAGTCTACCCTCACGACATCGTGGATCTTCTCGAACTAGGTAGTCATTAACCTACAGTTCGAGCCACAACGGGAGTGCTAGTAGGTTTTGGCAGGGATGTTGTCCACACCTCTCCCTCAACGTCTCTGGTAATCATGCGTGACCCCTCTACTCCACATGTGAGTCTGGTCAACAAGCTATCATCAACCTGCATCATCAACGAATCATGTGAGAAAAAAATCCATAATCATAACATCTAATTAGATGGACATATGTCACATATATACAACAATCAAACCCCAATATTCCACTCCTTGACTCAATCCGAAGTCCAAGGGTTTCATCGATGCCTCAACATCCTCGAGGTCCAAATCCCGCACACTCAGGAGAACCGAGTCAATAGCACCTGTCTAAGTCAATACAACAAAATAACATATAATTCACATCCATAGTGCCTCATAATAATAATCAACGCTCAATGTTATAATAATCAGGATCACTTGCAAGCAAGTGTCCTCAAAGAATAAGTTCGCTCAGTGTGCGCAAGAGCGAGATGTTACAGTGTTATGCTTCAATTTTTTTCATGATCACCAACTTATTTTATGTACATATTCTATGTTTTTTTTTTCTTACGAGTGTTGATTTATGTTGTGTATATTCTTTAATTTGATACAAATTAAAAGGACGAGAATCCACTACATTGGATTTTATTCTTGGAAAATTGTGTTTACATGGAACTAGAGGATCATGGAAAATAAACTTTTATGTTATAGTTACACTTTGGTGACAAAATTTAAAGAGAAAGGAAAATGACCAATAATGGAGATCACTTTATGGTATTCTTTGAGGGGTTATTATACAGTAGTTTTCACATTGAAGTTGTAAATTCATTCATGCTTTGCATGACATATAAATTTGGAGTCCATGGCATTGTGAGAACAATAATGTGATGCTATTTATTATTATGACTAAAAAACTAAACTGCATTGACCCAACATTCAAGATTCCCTTGACTATCCATGGAGGTACAAGAAGCACCCTTCATCTATCCTTTCTATCTGTAAAGTCATTAGTGAGTGCAAATTTGAGCCTATGAGGTTGTGGGAAGTAACTAATTTGCCAAAATGGTTTGCTGTGAAACATTATAGGATTGATCACAAATGGTGGTTGTTCTATGTGAATGGTTTTTCTTGTGAAGTGTTGTGATGAATCAATGAAGCTATTGTGAAGGTTCATGTGTTCGCTCTGTATCTTGACAATACAACAATTCATGGGGATGTTGCATTACTAATAAAGGGTGAGCATGTTGGTTGTAGGTTTCCATAAAATAATTATATTATTACCACTGAAAACCACATCCCACATGCATACAGTGGAGAAGCGTAAGCCAATTTATCAAGAGCGGAGTTGCATCATGTATTTTACCTTGTAAACTATATAATATAAATATTATATATTATATTCTAATGACATGATTGTGCTCCAAATTACACTAAGTAACAAAGATGGAAGATATTCAGGAGGTGAAAGAGTTTGGTGGTGGAAGTTGATATGGAATTTGGAGAGTCCTATAAAAGAAATAATTTTTCTTTTGTTGACAATAGCTAATAAAATATTAACATGGAATCATTTTCAAAAAAGAAGTGGGCAAGGGCCAAGAAGATGCTTTCCGTGTTAAGTGTAGAGAGGAAACTATAAATCATTTGTTTTTGTTAACTATTCATTTTCAAGAGTTGTGTGGAACAAAATTTTATTAATATCAAATGGAAGAAATAAATGGGAATAGAGGACTATGGAAGATTGTTTAAATCATGGATTTTAGATAAGTATAAAAGAGATTTTAAATCATTGTCATGCTTTGTTATATGGGGTATATGTTTAAACAAGTAACAAGATTATTTTTTAAGGGCAAGAAATACCTCCATCACAAGCTTCTCACAAAATCAGAGTTTCATTTCAAGGGAATTAGAAACCACCAAAAGAAAAGACACAAAGGATTATAAAAAGAACTATGTATTGGTTTTGGAAAAGTCTAGGGATTATTTAGTGGCACATGTCAATGAACCTCAGAGATGTGTGGGGTAGGAGAGATCCTTTCTTTTGAATCATTTTTTTATATACTATTGAATTCTGTTACTGGGCAAGGAACCAATAATGGCGCTGAGTTCTATGCTTTATGGCTTCTTTTGAAAATACCAACAAACAAAGGTTTTAAAATATTAGCAAGTGTATGGAAATTCCAAGATGCTAATTGGTTGGGAAAATAATTGCATAACTGAAAACAAAATGTTAGGTCTAATCATGAATCATGTTTTGGAGGTTACAAGTGGCTTCAACAATTTCTCTTTTAATCATACTTACAGAGAATGCAATCGAAAAGTAGATTAAATATCTAAGGAAACCTTATTGATGTATAAGGGAATCTTATCTAAGCAAGTTTTGAAAGGGGCATCTCAAATTTCAATTTTAGAAGAGATTTTTGTTTATTTAGGAGTTGGAAGATGCCTTATATTTTGTGAAGGTCAGTGTCATTGTCATGTTTTGTCTTGTTTTTAGGTAAGAGCATTGGGGCAGGAGAGAATGATTTTGAAAGAGATCTTGAATGGATTGCCTGGAGGAGACAAGGATGATTGTAAAAGATAGTAATAGGATAGAGATGAAGACTGTCCATAGACAAATCAAATACAATATTTTTTATCCCTATCAAGGGAACCAAATGTATTTAATGATTTCACATTTGAAATATTAAATATAAAGGTTTTTTCTTGAAAAGATAAATGAACATTTCATCACATATTTAACGAGTTATTATTCAAATTGTAATGATGTAGAATGATATAGCCTTTAGGAATAAAAGGTCCTACATGCGTATTGGACCAAATCCAATGTTTTGTGATCTCATTCTTTCTAAATGATTCATAGATTAAACCACAACAATGATGAGAAAACATGTGCTCATGGTTATCATTGGCATAAAAATGGTACACATTAACAACAACACAAGATTTTGGAGTGGCGGCCCTACCATTATCAGTCACCTATGCATGTCTATACAAGACCTAAAAAAAAACCTAAACATACAACTCAATCATCAGTGAAAGTCAACCATTTAAAAAACATAAAAGACTTATACCTAATCAAAATGACAATACTTACTTTGTATTTCTTTTTATGGAGTACATGTGTAATTCTTGATGAAGTCTACCACTAATAAGATTATGCCCAGTGCAAATACGTCACAAAATTGTTTGAATTGGGAATCTTGGAATTTGACTTGTGAGAGTGTTTGATAGATTAATAAATCTAATTTTTAATTACCCCATGAATTTTAAACCAAGTATCTCATCCCCGAGCAAATCAATCCTTTTAGACACCACACCAAACTGGAGGATGGATTCATAATAGCATACCCATATCTAGTCCATGTGACCATCATATATAATAATCCATATCTAGTGTTAAGCCCTAATATTGGCTCACTACCCCTTAATTGGGGCATATTATATTAGTAATGTTATTTTATTTATGTCAGCTTTAGGCCATTAGTTGTAATTATACCTCCTAGTCTTCTATATATACCAAGGAGACATTTTCATTTTGAATCATCTTGTACTTGAACATTTAAGTGGGGTAAAAGGAGGTTGCCCCTTTGAAGAGGCTTATTATCTAAAATTATCTCTTTTTCAAGGCGTTGAGTACTTTTCTGAGGTTTTTCTATGCTATATTGATATTTGGTTCTTAACATATGGTATAAGAGCTCAAGGTCTTGGGGTTTCACTGCTACATTTGAGACACCTTGGCATTTTCGCTATAACTTTTTTTCTACAATGTTTCAGAAGGAACGACTTCGAGGATATTTAGTAGACAGATCAAGGTACGTTGGGTTAAAAATTCATCTCTTGAGGCCTTATACTTTCTGAGATACAGCCTATACAAGATAGGGTTCTGGAATAATCCTAAACTGAGTCATTGCAGAATTTTCACTATAAAAACTTTTCTGTAACGTTTCAGACCTTGAACTCCAGAGGATATTTATATAGTTTAGTAAGGTATATGTGGTAAAAAGTTCAGATTTTGGGTCATCTTAAAATTGTAGATACACCTTGTGTAAGATAGGCTATCTGACTAGTCCTATTGACTAGTCTCAAGAAGGTGTTCCAGGTAAAACAATTATAACTTATTCCTAGAGTATCCAAATTGAGTGGGACTGGTTTCATTGGATCGTGGACAGTTTGTAGTATTTCTGGTGCAAGTTTCAGAATTTTATATCAATTATTTTGTGCGGGGCACATTATACAAGTGAGATCTCCTGGAAAGGCCAAAAATCGGCAAGTTGTGGGGAAGTTACCGTAAATTCCACTTGGCACATCCAATTTTTATCAGACCTATGGCATTGCAAAGATAAAATATCCGAGAACTACATAAAATAAAGTTTCATACCCAGAAGGTCTGAAACTTTGGAGATACAACAAAAGAAATATTGTCTAGCAGAACCACCTCAAAATCAAGGTTCAAAAGTGATACTTGGCCAACATGCCACCCAAAAAGGGAACTTCTACACCAACTAAGCCTCCAGAAAATCCTACTTGGACTCTTGATGAAGGTGAAGAAATGCGTAAGGACATAAATGATTTACAAAAGAAGATAATAACAAAAGATGAACTATAAGAGATGATGGAGGGTTTAAAAGGGGAGATCATGGAAGTATTGAAAAATTTCATAACAGAGAAGACACCTGAAAGTGAAAATGCATCCCATGAAATTCATAATGAGGACACAAGGAAGGTGAATCAAGAATGGAGAAACTCCAACTTTGTTTTGAACACCAACCACGTTCCTAAGATTGATATGAAGAAGTTTGATGGCAAGGACCTAATCACATGGATACTTCAGATGGAGCAATTCTTTGATTTCCACAATGTGCCACATACACAAAATGTACGAATTGCTTCTTTATATTTATAACCTAATCAATTTGTATGGTATTGATGGCTTTGTTCTCACAAATCACTCGTCACTTGGACAATTTTCACGGAAGAAATGATAGCACACTATGAGGATACAAGGAGCAATACCTTCTTTAGCCAATTGATAAATTTCAAGCAAAAGGGTTCAGTTACTGAGCACTTTGAGAACTTCCAAAGATTGAATATAAAGGTAACCGATATTCCAGATAAGCACTTGATTGATGTATTCATAGGAACTTTAAAGGATAACATTCAACATGAGGTTCGCCTTTGGGAACCCAAATCATTGGAGAATGAATTTAAGGTGGCAAGAAATGTTGAAAGTAAAAATATGGCTATGGCTACCAAAAGGACCAATCCTAACATCTATAGAGAGAACAATGCTCCTTCTTCTAAAACACCTCAACCTACAAGGTTGACACCTCAACAATTGGAGGAAAGAAAAGAAAAAGGTTTATGTTTTAATTGTGACAACAAGTACAGTAAGGGACATAAGTGTGGTGAGAAGAAATTATTCTACATAGATTGTGAAGAGGAAGAAGAACAAGAACAAGAACCATCTCAAGATGAAAACGTAGAAGCAATTTCATTTGAATATTTGACTCCCACGATATCGTGTAATGCATTGGCTGGAATTAGCACTCCTCAAACCCTCAAGATCGAAGGATACATCAAAAAGAAAAAGGTAATAGTCCTAATTGATTCTGGCAGTACTCATAATTTCATTCACTATAAATTAGCCAAATATCTCATTTGCTTTGTATATTCGGCTCCAGAGTTTCAAGTAATGATTGCAGATGGAGGA
>JASDQU010436468.1:135361-150499 GCA_032191745.1 Picea mariana | reverse complement strand
TTTAAAAGGTAAAATATTAAATATATAAAATAATATATGAAAAATGTAAAATATTAAATATAAAGGATAAAATATGGATTATTTTAGAGATATTCTTATTAAATATTATTTTGATTAACGTTTCTAAACTTTTAAAAGGGAAAATGTGGAATATTTTAGAGGTATTATTAGTCTCGCGGATCATAGTAGTGTTCTTAAAAGTGTTGACTCCCTATGATAGTTTTCTTTACCAAATTTTTTAAATCACATAGTGTTAATAAATAGTGCTAATGTTTGGAAATAGTGTTAATAAATTAGTATTTTCATTAAAATTCAAATTAGATTTATTTCTTATAAAATTGGATGAAGGATTTTGAACACTTCCAAATCAAAGATGGTTTAGAGACTTTCAGACATTTTTATAGTATTATTTGCCACTACATATGTATTGATGATTTTTTTTGGCCTTTTCTTAGTGTTACTTGCATACATTAATTCTCTATACCTCTTTTGGATTCTCAAAAAAACAATATTTTGTGACTTGTACGCGTTGTAACAATTATGAAAGGTGTGTATACGTGTTTTGCTCTAAAGAAAGTAGCGTACATGTTATTTTTGCTCAAAAATATATAATTTTGCATAATTACGTGTTGGGTTGCGGGTTTGTCAGCATCCTAACTCCCTTTTACCCTTACACAATCGCCTGCAACCACTCCAACCACTTGGAGATGGTATAAATTGAGCACAAACCATGAGGAGAGGACAATCATTCTTGAAGTAAAGTTATGTTGGATATTTTCTGCCTTGTCTGCGATCCCTTATATCCGCACTGTTGATTTATGTCCTTACACCTAGAAACCCTCGTTTTCATCATTTTCCATGTTTCCCATATCTAACCAAGAAATCTCCTTTGATATTCTTTGGGTTTGTCTGAGCATATGAGTTAGAGGTTCATCTTATATTCAGTAGCTTGGGTGGAGGGACTTGGAGTCTGTTCAAGGAGCAGTGCCACAACAGGTGGAGGTGATAACTACCAAGTATTTGTTGTCAATCAATAAAGATACCTCTTTCCTTCAAAATTCTTGTATTCTTTGTATATGTTCATTATGTTTGAATATTTCTTTACTTCAAATACTAATTGTTGCAATCATTTATGTTTTTTATCAAATTCATAGAAGTTAGTTATGATATAACTACCATCCTTTGTAGTTTTTCACTTGAAAGTTTTGCAGGTTGATAAAGGAATAACTTGGAAGGATCACAACATCTTTCAGCCTTGGTATCTTCATCAGACGTAGGACACCTGGTATGTTTTCCTTCCTTCATTATCGGTAGTTAGTTATTTGATCAAGTTAGTTACATATTTTTGTTTCCCTTCTTGGGAAGTGGTTTGATATTTAAATGGTCAGTGCTTTGTTGTGGCTTTGACCCATATCCATAGGGATTTTTCCTGTAACATGACCGACGAACATAATGGGGATGCTCCTTTGTGGGTTAGTCTCTAAGTGTTTGCTTTGTTTTTCCTTGCTTCTGAATTTTTATGTTGATTGACCGAGTAGTTTAAAGCTTATTGATTCTTCTTTGTTCTTTATCGGGCCTTTTGGCTTTTGATTTGAGTCCTTTCAGGAAGTTTTTGAGTCATATACACGCTTTGATGGGAAAATAGTTGTGTACATACATTCTTATTCTTTGAGACAGTCGCGTACATACATGCTCTTCCTTGTACACAGTCGTGTACACCTCCAGAGAAAGGTTTTTTTACTCTTCTCTATCTTTTTGGGGTGTTGGGATTGGTTCTTGGAATATGTCTTGGGTCTTGTGACTGTTGTTTGCCTATTTTTAGTTACAAAAGTTTATAAGTTAGATGTTATTGTAAAGAAAAGAAAAAAAGATTTGGTTTCTTTGTTTTTGCTTCAAGTTTGTGTGAGTAGTTTAAGAGGCTTTTTCTTGGTCTTTTCTATTTGGAGTTGTTGTGTTAACTCTCCTTATAGTCTTAGTAAGTCTGGGTGGTTCTCTTTGCTTCTCATTTTTTTTTTCCTGTTGTGCATTGAAAAGAAAAATTAGTGTAGTTTTTCATTTTCTCATTTTTCTTTAAAACAAGAAAACAAAATAGAGAGTTTTCTTTGTGCTTGTCTTTTGCAATCTTTATCTCTACTTTTTCACTGAAAATAAAAGTTTTTTATGAGCATACTTTCTCTCATTGTGCATATTGATTTCTGAATCTAGCTTGTACTCTTGAAAACTTTGAATTTTCACAATTTTTGGTGACAAGTTACGTTGAAAAGAAAAGTTCAGCCTTACATGTTTTGGCTAGTTGCTCTGCATTCAAAAAATTGCATTAGTTTTACATTGCATCTAAGTGTTCCTTAACACTCTCTTTTCCATTGAAGAATAAACTTGTTTCATATAACAAAAGTGTTCTTAAAAGTGTTTTATTTTTTGTTGAGTCTCTAAACACCACTAAGTTTCACGTCTGCAACCCTTAGAGTAAACAACACCCACTAAAATTAACGTATAACTTAATAGCAATTAGACTTTTGTTTGTAGGATATGCAAAATAGTCTAAGTTTAGGGCCTTGGACTAATATTTGAGAGACAAATATCCAAGACCATTGAACAAACATAGGAATCAGAGATAGGGAGAATCAAATCCAATTGTTGTATAGGTGTGGTCGGGAAACTCCTCTAACACATAATCCAAACGTAAGTTATCATGAGGAAGGGTAAAGGAGATAACCCCTTCGAGGCTTGACCAAGTGTAGTGGAGAGATTGTATACATGGGTTTCGTTAGTACCCATACCTCCCTGAGAGGTGGTGGTTTCATAGCTATATGATTTATTACCCTGCCCATACATTAGATCTAGACTATTGATTGTTCACCCAGACGCTGACTGCGAGTTGGTATCCTTAGTTTCTTTTCATATGTATCTCAGAGGTGACTACGGTGGGTTTCTCGTGGTACCTAGGGAATACATCATATCACACTATCAATACCCCTAGAGGGTTCCCCATGAAGCGAGGGTTACTAGCACTGGGTAGGGCTAGTAAGTGGAGGTCGGGATAACTACTTCTCACTCCTTCATTCTTCAGTCGTGGGACTTAATCAACTCGTGTCATTGTCTAGAAGGGCCTTTACCTAACGTTTTTTCTACTGTAGTCTCGGTACCTAATCCACCTGAGCCGGGGTATTGAGGAAGTAGTTTTCACATGTTGATTCCTTAGGATTTTTTATAGTGGTGTGCTCTTTGCACATAGACTACTTTAGTAGATTCGTTGGTAGCCACCTTGGATCATTGGTTTAAAGTGGTTGATCAACCACTTTTTCGATCTTGGAGGGTTCAAGGCCTTCTGCCTATAAGAGTGAATTCTCCATTTCCTCATTTTAGGCATCGACTTGATTAAGCTGAGACCATAGAATCAAACACTTGTGCATTGGATTTTATGCATGTATCGGATCTCGAAGCCGAAAGCTTCATCAGACCCTTCAACCCTTTGTTAACTTGATCAAATGATCATGTTTTAGTGTGTCTTCTAAATTTTAGATTGGATAACACTAACGATCGTCCTCTTCGGTGGTTCGTTATGGAAGGCACTTCAAATGTGTGTGGGTTGTGGGCCCTTACAACCCCCACTTCAGCTATAGTTGGAAGAGGAATTCTACCTCCCTTCTCTTCTATCCATATGACTAATGTGTTTCAAACCACGATAGTTGCGTCAATCAATGGCTTGAAGTCGCTGATTGTTGGGTCCACTCGGCCTTTGAGTGTGATTCCTTCGTCACCTCTCATTTATAATGCCTTTTCATTTGGAAATCCATTAATAGGCATGTGGAATGTGTCGTCCAGTTCTCATTTTGTACCTCAAAGTCTTAACTTTGGAGCAGGGAGTTCTTCGAATTCCTTGCAAGCTATTCCTTGGGGCAGGGGCACATCCCTCCTTCAATCTCCTTTCTCGGAAGTGGGTATTTCTTGTATTACGGGACTATTCCATTTATGGGATGGGGAAATGTTATGGGTGGAGGATTTCAATTCTCCAACGTGCCTTCAAATTCTAACCCTTTCACTCTTTTGGGTAGGTTCGAGAACAATCCCTTCCCTTCATCTAGGATGTTGGCAGGGGCCAACCCCTTCCAAAGTTAACGGAATCTTGCGCAAGGGTCCTTTCCTTCCCAAGGGATGTTATGATCCAGGTGGATATCAGTGGCCACCCACCTATTCCATTGGCTCAAAGCACAATTTTCCATTTTGGTAGTTTTTCCACAATTTTTCATGTCTTGAACTTCCGAGGTCATTTTGAGGCCCTAAATAATGTTTCCAAGGCACGAAAACGCCCATATGACAGACAAAGGCATAACGTGGGACAAATAGAATGTGTACTTCTCGGCTAGAGCTTTCCAATGGGCTATCGAGTGCGCCAAAAAGAGATCGTATGCAAAAGTTACGACCCCAGGAAGTTGGAATACTAATTAACCCCATCGAGGCCCACAAGACTTTTGGTGTTTCATCTCCCAGGGTTAGGTTTTTGGATTTTTAGGGATTTTACATTGCTTGTTTATGATAAAAAGGTCTTTCTGCCTCATTGTAATGCGCTCTGGTGAATGCGCATAGCTGTCACATCTCTTCTCAAAGATCATCTACCACCATTCGAGCGAGTTTGTTTCATTCTTCATTTGTTTACGGTTCAACACAATTCATTTATTAATAGAAGTCAAGTTTCGTTGTATCTATGTGTTTTTGTTATAACTATATATTTCATTTCATTCCATTTATAAATTTGGATCATGTTGTTAGGGGGGAACTGATTCCAGAGTTAGTACAACCTGACGCAAGGGTCTTACCCTTCGCAAGGGATGTTAGTATTGGGAAACCCTGTCCACTCTTATGGAAACCCAATGGGTGGAGGATTTCCTCCTTTCAACCAAGGATTTCAAGGTTTTCATCAAAACCCTGGCTTGTTAGCGAACTCTTTCTGGCAGCATAGTGTTAGTAACAATCCAAGATATCCTTTTCTGGTTGCTACCCAACCCGGAGTCTCCAACCCTTCTAGTTGGAATTCTGGGCCACAATTGAGAATTTTGTTTTTGGAAATGTTAAACTTTCCATAATTATTGAAAATTATGAATGAACCAGTGCGACATTATCCAAATTGGCCCCCGATCCCCCATAAATTACCCTCAGACATTTCTAAGTTCGAGGGAATATCCAGAGAGGATCCAGAATATTATGTAATTACATTTAATTTATGGTTCTTGTCCAATTCATTAAATGACAACTCCATCTGGTTATGTCTCTTTCAATGCAGTCTCATGGGAGTTTCAAAAAAATGGTATATCGAGCTTTAGGGGTCGACGTTTTGCACCTTTCATGATTTGGCATTGGTTTTTATGAACCATTTCCAGCTTCAATTTTGGTACGATGTCAACACTGATTTATCTTATATGCTACAAAAAGATAAATCCACTAACATTCTGCATCACATCCAAGAGTGGCAGAGGTGGAAAATGATGATCAAGGCTAATATTCCTCTTGAGTTCCTCCTAGAATGGTTTCTTAAATCCTTGTTTCCATATATCTCCAAGGATGTTTCTATGTCTAGGGTATCCTATGAGGAGGAAGCTATTTTTAGGGCCCAATAGTTAGATTTGATCTATTCTCAGTCTAGGATCCTATACGAGATATTTCCATACGCACCATGACCAAGTACTTGTTAGAATACTGAGAAGTGGGGGTGAAGTAGTATGAGAACTTTTTATCACTTTTAAACACATTATGTAACCATTAATTTCATTAGTAGTATATCATCAATATATAATGAGTAGTGTAAATCAATAGAGCATAATAGACATCTGCAGAAACACAATACACCATAATTTACATGGAAACCCAAATGGGAGAAAACCACATAATTATTTTCTTACATATCAAAAGAATACATCCATTGAAAGCACCAACTTCACAATTCTCCAGCTACAACTGGAAGGAGGCTACGACCCCTATTTATAGGCTCCAACCTGAAGGAAGATACAACTCCTTGAATTCACTGGCTCCAACCAAAAGGAGGCTACAACCCCCTGATTCTCAGGCTCCAACCTGAAGGAAACTCCAACTCCCCGAGTTCTTTGGCACCAAATGGAAGGAGGATACAACCTCCTTTCCTTGCCCCATCCTGCTGCCCTGAAATATAAGTGTAGACCAAACTGTCACTACCACAATCGTTGTCATTGTCACATCAATATGTAACCTGTCAACCTATCACTGTATCCAACTTGTCATTGTCACTGTACCATAAACTTGTAACTGTCATTGAACCATCAACATGTAACTTATCATCAATGTATGTTGTACCAAAACCTGTACCATACCATGCATCAACTGTGTCCCAAAAAATCATGTACCATAAGATATGCCAAATGTAGATACCATAACATCAATGCTAAGTATCTAATCATGTACCATGTATCTATACCATATCATCAATGATATACAAGAATGTGCCTCAAGCCAATATGACAAAGGTGTGCCTCTAACAAAGAACCATAACATCCATAGACAAAATAACAATAATATGTCTCAAGCATATATCACCTCAACCATAGAATCCACATTCCCAAGAGGCCTACAAGATATGCCTTAACCATATGCCATACCATAAATGAATCAAGCCTCAAACAAACACATAGAAAACACACCTTTACTCATGAAACCTGTAGCATACCATCTCAGATTGTATCACAAACATGTTGTACCTTCAATCCTTGATGCAACTTGAACCTAGTTGTCCTCCTCAGATCTGTCTTTTCCTCACGGGACCAAGACCTGTTGTCTAGTGGGGCCTCATGTGATGAGCCTTAGACAAATGTTGGCAGCAGGTCGAACTGGAAAGAAGGATGATCGTGGGGAAAGAAAGTGTGCAGAGAGTGAAGCAACAACTGGAAGGAAACACAGCATGCACACATGCAAGAAAGCGTGCACAAGGAAAGCGGCAGCTAGAAGAAGGAACAACATGCGCACATGAGAGGAAGAACTAATGATGGTAGGGTTAGGTTTTTGGTAATGTATTGTAATGGATGAAGAGCCAAAGATGTATAAATAATGATATTGAGGTATGATAGAGGGTTCATAGATTTTGTAGTTGTTCGGATTTAGTTAGTATTCTAGTTTTTGTAGTGTTCGACATATAATCAGTTCTTGAGTATATTAACTACGCATGAGCGAATGCGATATGTAATATTTTTCTATATGAGCTATTTTGTAAGTTGTTGAGCTAGAGGAGACGAGAGGAGGTAGATCTTGAGGATTAGATCGCAGGCTGAGGATCCTGGTGTGATCTAGTTCACCTCATATATATCTTACCCATCTGAGAAGAATTGTAAGCGCACGATGTTGTAGATGCAGAACTATCATAATAGAAGAGCCCAGAGCCAAATCTTTGTGGACGTAGCCCAGGAGGGAGTGAACCAAGGTAATATCTGTGCAATGTGATGAATGCATGCATACCTTTATCCTCTTTTCAGTAGTTATTTTTTGTTCTTAATGAATGAATGAGTTATTACATTACCTGTGAAATATGATTGTGTTATTAAGGGAATAAGTTGTTGAAGTTAATGCATAGTCGTGAATAACAATATGTTTCATTGGCCAGTTCTAATAGTGGTTCAATGGTTGAGATCTCATATCTCATACTCAATCCTAGGCTGTGAACACCTGAGTCTTATAGCCACCCATTAAAGTTATCTTGGGTGAGACTGTGCAACGCATTCTGTGTGTTGTGTTGCCTTCTGGTTTACCAGGGGGGCCGATAGTGTTAGAGGATTTGCTGGAAACCTGAAAGACATGAACCTTGGGTCAATAACTCAGATAGTATAGAAGAAGAGTTAACCAACAAATGGTTTTGTTGTCATTGGTAGGAACAAGAGAGGATTGAGTAGATAAGATAAGTCGAACATTTGTCAGAGGCAGATCACGAAAAGGCTAGGGAAGAAACCAATGAGCCGTTAGAAGGGAATGTTGAGACCGTGGAATCCCACAAAAGAAGAGATCAAAAGCTGGTTGAGAACCAAACAGCTAGAGTTTACACAGAAAGACAATAGAAACCCTAGAATAACACCTCACAAATATCTTGAGAAATACATGTTTACTAATTTGCACGAAGTCTTTTTCTGTGATTTTCCGCATCTATTGTAGGAGTGGATACTAAGGTTAAAGGATAACCACGCGACGAATCGGATTCGACAATTAGATTGGACCTCAATACAGATTGAGAAGTTACAGCAGGTGAAAAACAAATTCACCCGTGCATTAGACTTCTGGCTTGACATGAGTATTGTGGCAGGCCTCATAACAAAGTTTGCAATTGACATAGCGAAGTCGTACATTGCAGCGAAACAAGAATTTCTACGCGGACCTCGAGGAAGGTAAATTCGATCCCTGTATACTTCTATTAAGATATTGTTATATAAAAAAGGTGTAATGACAATGGAATCAGACAACTAAACTTCCCTGTGTGCATGGGGGAAGGGGGGAAGCACTGATAGATAAAGGAGAAATAGGAGGTAAGGATAAAGGAAAGAAGGAGGAGGAAACCTTGGACCCGATCATGATGGACGATGAACAGATCAAGTGGATCTTAGTGTCAATGGGAAAGACGTGTAGAGGAGTACCCTACCAATACAAGGTGAATACAAAGAAGAGAGCCATAGATGCGAGGGAAGGCTTGGCGAGTGATGAGGAGGAGGTAGAGGATCTCCGGGCTGTGGAGCAAATTGAGGAAATCTTGCGCACAACATATGAGAGGAAGACGAGAGGTCCAAGATTAGGAGGAGAAGGCAACCATCCTATCCATATTAATGTCAGTGTGGAACCCATAAACCCATGTGCGACTAATACACCAAAGAGAACACCGCCATTTAGATAGAAGGAAGTACATCTACACAAGGAGCAACAACTGGAGGTGCAAGTTCAGGTAGCACTAGTCAGGTATCTACACCGCGCAGAGTAGTAGTTCAACATTTAGAATGGCAGGGCACAATCCCACGATTAGGTTACCAGAATTTTGGGGAGAAGCATTTGTTCATTTGTGCAAAGATCTAGGAAGAAAAACATATCACTGATGAAGATACCAAACTTGCACAACTAGTTATTACGCTAAGAGACCGCGCACTAGACTGGTACATGAGTCTAGACACAAACAGTTCCCCTGGGATGATAAGGACACTGACAGACATCAAGAAGTTACTGATAAATGAGTTCTAAAAGCCGAGCTCCGAGGATCAATACATGAACGAGATGATCGAAATTAGACAAAAACTGGGAGAGTCTGTATGGGAGATTGATCAGAGATTCAAGCGACTGAAAGGAAAGTTAAAATATCTCATGACCGATATGCAGCATTGGAACCTGTTTTTCAACTCACTACTCCCACACTTAAAATACCCTTTACGACAACAAAAATTTTAGACGTAGGTAGAGGCTCTGCAAGAAGCCTTGCAACTGGAAGAAAACCAGTACCAGCAGACAAACCCAACTATCGAAGAACTCAAGGAGGATTTGAAGAATCTCACGTTTCAGCTGAACCAAAATAAGAATAAGGACAAACGATAAGTTGTTTGGTGTACCACGTGCAGGATAGAAGGCTACCACAAGAATGAATTTCCAACATTCACACAATATATGGAAGTAGGAATGCCAAACCCATTACCAACGGGAGGACTATGGTGCGAAATTTGCCAAAAACTGGGTCACGACCCTTATCACTGCACGATGATGTAGAAATACTAGACAACCCCAAAGAGTTCATATTTCACATTTTGCAAGTCAGTGGGCCACAATGATAAATATTGTAGAACTATGGAGCTGATGCGAGAAAGGACATCAGATGCATATAGGGTACAGGCTGAAATGATGACTGGGCAAGTAGCGCCACAATTCAATCAAGTCCCAACTCCATACAACACTATGCAACAACAATATAATACTGCACAACCACCGTACAATAATGTGCAGCCGCAGTACAACCCGACATAACCTCAATACAATATTGCACAGTATAATTAGGCACCTCAGTATAACGCGTCGAGAGGTGATCGTGCAAGCTACAGAGGAGGAGGATGAGCCAGAGGAGGTTTCAAATGAGGTAGAGGACCAGTAGTATGTCACAATTGTCAACAATTGGGACACTATGCACGGGAATGCCTGCTTCCACCAATGACTTGTAAGTATTGTTGTGCATTAGATCATGACACAAAATAATGTCCGACGCTACTAGTAAAGATCCAGGAAAAGAGGAACCAAAACAACCAGAATG
The DNA here is from genome assembly GCA_032191745.1 of Picea mariana. Taxonomy (NCBI): domain Eukaryota; kingdom Viridiplantae; phylum Streptophyta; class Pinopsida; order Pinales; family Pinaceae; genus Picea; species Picea mariana. The sequence goes on along the minus strand of JASDQU010436468.1, from coordinate 140,217 downwards.
GCAAGGGATGAAGGACGAAACATCAATATCATTATTCGCAAAGGAGATAAAACAGGAAATGACGCAGTTTGACAGGAACCAGTACAAAACCAGTGGGTAAAGAAGAACATTGAACCAAGGAAGCAGTTCGACGCGTAGAAGGAAAATGAGATATTTAAGGAAGCCCGACAATAATTTTAGAAGGGGGACATGGCATCGACTTCAACTGCCCAACAGAACAAGGAAGCACCATAGTACGAGATTCCACCATCATTGGATCATACCGACGAGATGCAACCCACGGGACAAGTAAGTACAATCAAAGGCTTTCTGCAATCATGTGTAAAGGTATTAAGTGATCCATCATCTATCAAAATATTTCAAAACATACTAGAAAAATGTAGCATTGGGACGAAAGGAAAGCTATAACCAAAGACAGTCAATCACCTGCACATGAGAAGTAGAACCAGTAGGGAGTTCCAACTAAATTCTAACATCGAGGATTTTAATATGGGAGACATTATACTAGATCTAGGATCTGAAGTTAATGTATTACCAAAGAAAACATGGCAATGCATGGGAGAGCTAACATTAGGATACTCACATGTTCAATTGAAACTAGCAAATTAACATAGAGTCCTACCAATAGGTAGACTGGAAGGAGTGACAGTCGACCTAGATGAAGTGCACACTAAAGAAGATTATGAAGTTATTGAAATAGTGGACAACACAACACCTCACCCGACATTGGTTGGTCTGGATTGGGCGTTTGACAAACAGGCCATAACCAATTTGAAGACCAGAAAAATGACATTTGATTCAGGAGAATACAGGGTCATCGCGCCATTAGACCCATCAGAAGGGGAGAGGTTTGTAGAACCTACTTTCCTAGACTTAGAGGAAATCATCCAATTGTACAGAACAACTGTACGCGATGAAGATTACATAAACCCAACTGTCGATGGGATACTCAGTTGGCGGAGCATTACTTCATGTGCAACAGACTCAGACACCGGTTTAGAGAACTGACAACAAAGGATACATGAAGTATCCACGAGAAGATGTGCATGAATAGATTGCATAGTAAGATGGGTCGGCACATAAATCAGGGAACCACCCAGTTTCCACGGAATGAACGATTTGGAAAAATTCTTGACACAGTACGAAGACACAGTGTGAGAGAATTAGAGACTGTTAACACTTGAATTAGCACTCAAGGCCACACTTGCAAGATGGTGGGGATCACACAAAGAGACAATCGCAGATTGGTACCAATGTAAGCGGTTACTGCACATAAGGTTCAGAGCAGAATAGGAAAACAATAAGCAACAGAGGTATGACAGACAAGGGGCACCAATGGAACATTTGGAGAAGTGCAGAACGTTGTAGAAAATGACAACCCCAGAGGAATGCCCTCATCACTTCATACACACTCTAGAAGGCATACCAACGAACTGGTACACAGAGCATGAATTGTGCAAAGGAACTACGACATGGACAACATTGCAACAGAGTTTTACAGCCACTTTCTCATTTGAGCACGAGAACCCCAACATAGATGTTGCGCTTAAATGGATCAAAGAAGCAATATTCATCAAAGAAACAGAAATAGAATTGATCACAGAAGAACAACAGCGGAACAAACAGACAGTCAAGGAAATGTTGTCATGTTACCATGTACAGGAGGAAGCACCGGATGAAGAGGATCCGTGCAATATTCAGATTGAAGAAGTAGAAGGCAAAATAAAGGTGAAAGGCCCACCCATAGAATCAAAAGTCATTTCCACACCGATCAAATTAAAGAAATTAAACATTGGGACAATCGAGCATCCAAAAATGGCGAGCATTGGAGATTACTGGGATGAGCAAACTGTGGAAAGCATCACAGAGTTGTTGTGCGAATATAGCAACTTGTTCCCTATAACATTTATAGATATGAAGGGTATAGCCAAAGAGTTAGGAAAAATGAAGATACCACTCAGACCTGAAGTGAGACCTATTAGACAACAACCCTACAGACTTAACCCAATATATAAATAGAAAGTCAAAGCTGAGATCGACAGGATGCTCGAAGCCGACATCATAGAACCGGTTGAGGAGTCAAATGGATAATTCCGATGGTAGTTCAAGACAAGAAGCAAGGAGGGATCATGATATGCGTCAACTTGAGGAAGTTGAATGATGCATGCCTACATGACCCATTCCCTACACCTTTCACGGATGAAGTGTTAGAGAGCGTAGGAGGACATGAAGCTTACTCATTCATTGATGGATTCTCAGGCTACCATCAGATCAAGATAGCACAAGAAGACAGATAAAATACCACGTTCACGATAGAATGAGGATCATATCAGTACACAGTCATGCCGTTTGGACTGAAGAATGCACCAACAATCTTTTCCAAAGTAGTCATTGATGCATTTAAGGAATTCGTCCACAAGTTTCTCGAAGTATATCTGGATGATTGGATAGTCTATAGTTTATTGAAAAACCATGTAGAAGTACTACGCTTAATGTTAGAAATATGCAGACAGTGTTAGATATCATTGAATATAAATAAATTCATATTTGGAACACCGTTTGGGATACTATTGGGCCATATATTATGCAAACAAGGTTTGATAGTAGATCCTGCAAAAATCGTAGTAATTGTTAACTTGCCAGCACCAAAAATAGTTTGTCAGCTAAGAGCGACATTAGGACATACAGGGTACTACAAGAAATTTATCAAAGGATATGTGTAGATTAATGCACCAATGGAAAAGCTGTTAAGAAAGGATACAAATTTTCAGTGGAACGACGAGTGTCAACATGGTCTAGATACCTTGAAGGAAAAGACCGTTACCGCGCCAATATTAATATTTCCAGACTGGGAGAAGACATTCCACGTCCATGTAGATGCATCAGTGATAGAACTTGGAGCTATCTTAGCACAGTCAGGAGCGAGAGACTTGGATCACGTGATAGCATTTGCAAGAAGAAAGTTATCAGACTCAGAATAGAACTATAACATGATAGAAAGATAAGGCCTAGCTATGGTCTATGCACTGCATAAGTTCAGACATTACTTATTGGGGAACCACTTTAAGATGTTCACAGATCACTCAGCCCTGAAATATCTAGTCAACAAGCCAGTATTGGGGGGGAGAATCTGTCGATGGTTACTACTATTTCAAGGATTTGACTTTGAAGTAATAGTCAAACCAGGAAAATTGAACGTAGGACCTAACCACTTATCAAGGGTCACCAATGGAGAAGAACCTACGATCTTAGAAGACAAATTTCTGAATGCACAGTTATTTTCAGTTCAGATAGTTGATGAATACTTCACAAACATCATTCAGTATTTGAGTACAGGTATCGCGCCACAAGAATACAACACCGCGTAGAAGAAAAACCTGGTAGTCCGTGCGACCGACTATCAACTAATTTCAGGATGCCTTTACAAAATGGGCGTAGATAGCATCTTGTAAAGATACGTGTTAGAGCACGAAATACCACACATTTTAGCAGAATCCCATGAAGGAATAGTAGGAGGGAATTATGCAGGCAAATATACCGCGCAAAAGGTATTGTGCGCAGGACTATGGTGGCCAACGATTCACAGAGACTCAAAGGAGTACTGTCAAATATGGGATGTCTGTCAACGGGTAGGAAAACCCAATAGAAGAGACAAGATTCCATTACGGCCACAAGTAACATTACATGCATTCAACAAGTGGGCAATAGACTTTGTGGGACCAATCAACCCACCATCCAAAAGAACAGGAGCAAGGTACATTATCACCGCAACGAAGTATCTAACAAGATGGGAGGAAGCCACACCAGTGAAGGATTGCAACGTAGAAACAACAACGCACTTTTTATTTGAACAAGTCATTACTAGATTTGGGTGCCCAAGAGTTTTGATCAACGACCAAGGCACACACTTCATAAACAACATCATCAGTGCTATGACTGAAGAGTTTGAAGTCCATCACCATAAGAGCACACCGTATCATTCACAGGAAAATGGCACAGTGGAAGCCTTCAACAAAATCTTGGAGAACGTACTAACAAAGATCTGTAACGTCAATAGGGATGACTGGGACCTCAAAGTACCCATTGTACTATGGGCATACAGGACTCCATGCAAAATTTGACGGGGCACACACCATTTAAATTGGTTATGGGAAAGAAGTAGTGGTGCCATTATATTTTTTAGTCCCAAGCTTATGTGTAGCAGCCATCACACAAATGACATAATGAGGTGCAGTAAAGGAGAGACTGAATCAATTACTGACCATGGAGGAAGACCGAATCTTGGCAGGATTCCACCAACAAGTTCATAAAGCAAGAGACAAATATCGGCACGATAGACACATCAAGAACAAAACGTTCAAGGAAGGAGACCTAATACTGATGTATGACAACAAATCATTTTAGCACCTGGGAAATCTTAGAATGCATTAGTTAGGACCATATGAAGTAAAATCTGTCACAGATGGAGGAGTTTTACAGTAAAGAGATTTATCAGGCATAGAACTTAGAGGGATGATCAATGGGATCTGACTGAAGTTGTATAAGGACAATCGACCACGCATTACACAGTAAAAAAAAAAAAGAACCAACAGGGAAAGAATCAAAGAGGGCACAGGGCGCTAGAGGTAGAAAGGCCACGCAAAGTTAGAAACACAAACTCGACGAGGAGAAAGAAAATAGTCACATCCAAAGGGAAACAAGTGGGACAAGCAGATTTGGTAAAAGCAAGACTACACAACAACACTAGGTGGAATTAAAGGATGACAAGGACCGATGGGATGCCAAATTAATCGTGCCAACAGAAAATGACACAGCAGGAGTAATGGAAAGTACAAAACCACAAAAGATGCATTGAA
>JASDQU010436468.1:112425-129178 GCA_032191745.1 Picea mariana | reverse complement strand
TTAATTGTGAAAAATAAAGTCAATATATTGTAGGTATTTTGGGGGGGGGGATGTGGGTATCAGGGGGTTTATAGGTATTGGGGGGTATAAAAGAGGGGTATGTAGTAAAAATAGGGGTTCCCTTTATTGGAAATATGTATTGGGAGAGGGGTTCAACAAAAGGATAATTGGAGGTATTTATCAATATCTAGTGAAATTAGGGGTATTATTCAATATCCCATGAATGCATGTGTTATGTAACAAATTCATTGAGTGAATACCCCATAGCTCAACTACAACTTGTTGTTAGGAAGGAGTTGGGTGAATGTGATGATGATTTTTGTTTCATCAGTCTTCTTAGTTTTGTGCTTCCCTCATGAAGGGAGAATTATTACTATCAAAAAAATTTCATCCACTCGCTCTGACTTTGCGACGAATCTGAGAACTATGGTACTGTTAATTGAAAACTATCAGAAAAAAAACTGAGAGCATTGGTGTTGGGATGTATCCTTTGTTAATTGGAAATTTTAACTTCTCAGTGACAATTTTGTATATTGATGTTGTTCATGTTGGCTACTAACAATCAAGATCTTCAATCCATGTAACACAAGTGAGTTCATTTCGAATGACATATTTCAAGGATCACATGGTGTTACCCTCCCCATGCAATTCAATATAGGGTCTTGTGCATGCCGAGATGGCTATGCCATTAACTGCAAATGAGATAACTTATTAGGTGATTCAAAAAGTTGTTGTAAACTCTAATCCCACTCCTTCATGGACAGAGGAAGTGGATCAACTTAGAGAGCTCGTATGAGCCCTGAATTCTTCCAATTCACTTGATTGTCTTGATACTGTCTTGCCTTCCGATGAAGTTAATCTTGAGGCAATGAGATTCTCAGTCTATTCAATCTATAGTGAGAAGAGTAACGTAACCGCCTAGGTAGGCATTGACTTATACAACAGGTGTACACACTGCTTTCTTTATTGGGTAAGTTAGCTTGTTATTCTCAATTGGCGAAGCCTCACAACCAAATGTTATTCTCAATCGACGAAGCCTCACAACCGGTACACATTACGACTGGGATTTATCAGGTAAGCTATATTTTTATTCTCGATCGGCGCCGAAACAACCTTGGGAGGACTTGCATCATAGATCTTATTTCCTCCCATAACTTATTTGACTAGAGTGTAACATCCCCAATTTTAATCCCCATAAATTATATTGTAATTGTATAAATGTGAATTAGACTGGTGAGCCAATGTGTTTGGGTGAAGAGCCTGTATTGATTTAATGTGGTATGGGGACAAATTAAATATTATGTGAATTCAAATAATTAATAAAAGTAGTAATCGTTGGTTGCGATACAAGAGGGAAGAAAACAATGGGGGGCTATGATTCCACAAGAGAGAGGGGGTCCAAGGGGGAATTATTCGTGGGTAATAATCCAATCCACATTCATGAAATTATTTTCATTCTATATAACCTTCTATTTGTTGTTGAGTGTTCCCAAATATAATCATTTAACTCATGTAAGAGGGTGGGTGTGAGAGGTCACATCCCATAGTTATTAGGGAACATGGTTTGAAGTACAATCATCTTTGGGAAGTGTGAGAGTCAAGCAAGAAAGGGAGAAGTAGGGAAATTCATATGCATAATAGAGACAAGTTTTACATACTTTTTTTGGATAGCAAGAGAGGAGTTGAGTGTTTGGAAGAGCACCAACCATGGTATGCTTGAAGAAAAATATTGTTTGGCTATGTTTTATGCTGAGAAAGAGGTACGTGTGCCTGTAAAACAGGTTGTAATCATGTAGTGTGATTTCATGTTGAGGAAATAGCTCAAGATCCTTGTGAAGGATGATGTGAGCACTCCTTGTGTAGCTAAGAATTCATGGAAGTCCCCAACTGAGAGTTCATGGCCAACTGAGTGCATTGGAAGCCCTTATAAATGAATGGTACGTCATGAGGGCCTATGGGAAGTGAAGGGGGTACATTCCTTAGTTTGTGTAGGTGGTGGGGAAGAAAGATGGAGGATTGGAACTGTTGTAGGAGTAGAACTTGGGTTTTGGGGTTGTTGTGTGTGGAGAGTGGACAACCAAGAGGGGCATATCTCCTCGTGGACTCATAGCCTCAGCTCAAGGGTGGTCTACTATTGGCAGAAAATGAACAACATCACATATGGTTGGGAGGTTCATCCTTCATACGCAACTAGTTGGTTAATTATTAAAGGATAAGTGTTTTGTTGTGTTATAATGTTTATTTCATTGTGCAAATGGTTTATATGAATGTTGTGTATTTTTTGTTTGCTTGAACAATTGCATTCATGTTTTAATATATGTCGTTAGATGTATTTAGAACTATGGTATCAGTCAAATAGTCAAATATGTGTGTGATATGTAGCTGGTAAGCTAGAAAAAATTAATTAGTAGAAATTCTTTGTTTTTAATGTGTATTTCTGCACACACTGTTTTTCAGTGGGATTGGGGTATGTTACATTATGGTATCATATCCTCTGGTTCAAACATAGAGATTTTATGGGATAGGAAACGTGTGAATTGGGAAAATTCGTTGTTACATATTTTGGTGTGTGTGAATTTGGGGAGAAAACGGGGAAAATCCAAGAGAAATCCCCAAATTTAGGAGCAAATTCAAGACATATTTTCCTCATTACCTTCAAAGAGAGGTTTAATGGAGTAAATATGTAGAGTTGTAGAGTTAAAATTATACTTGAAAGATCGAATTTCACAATTTAATGGTCTTTGTATAATTTGAGAGAGTTTGATGAATCAACAGGCGAGATTGCATTTGATCTTGATATCCATGGCCCAAAGATAAGGTTTTTAGAGTTTTTCTAAGGGAGTATATCAATGGCCATGATAGGTTTTCAGCGTTTGCAAAGGAAGAGAATCAACAGTTTGGATTTATTTTTGACTATTGGGAAGTTGGAGCCGATCGATGGCCAAGATTTTCTTTTGAAGCTTGGAAAATAGAGAAAATTGACGATCAAGACTCATTGACAAAGTTGGGAAAATTTTGATGGATCAATGGCTGAGATCATTTTGAATGATAGATCAACGATCCAAATTCATCTAGGATTTGGTTGAAATTTCTAAGTGTTGGAGTTCGCCAAAAGAATTCACTGATGGTCGATGGTCGAATCGTCAATTTTGGTGAAGCATTTGGTTAATACAAAGGAAATATTCGATCGACGATTGTTGATGGTTGGGGATCGAAAAAAAATTCACGAAACTTTCATGCGTCCAAAGGAAATCGTTAATCATCGATGGTTGAAGATCAAGGTCAACATAATTAGTTTGATGTTTAATTATTCCAAGAAAATTGGTCGATCACTGATGAAAGGAAAGAGGAGGGTGATGTTTCATGCCATATCAGTATCCACGTGTCATACCACATCAGCCAATTTGACACCTCACGATGACATGTCATGCCACATCAGCATAGTTGTCACATTAGCGAAGAGATGACCGATGGTCAGCGTTTAGCGATATTTGTGGGAAATCTTGGTTTTCCAAGAGAAATGACCAATGGTCGATGGTTGATGATCGGGCATCGGGGAGATCGGTGAGCAAGTTGGTTTACAAAAATAAATAGTCGATCGTCGATGTAGTGTCGGAACTCAATGGTCCATATTGTTTTAAGTTGTCGATCAATGGTGGAAATTGATTCCAGGGGTTTGGAAATGATTAGTAGATCAACAACTCATATTTCACCCAATTTAAGATTAATGTCTTAGATTTAAAGGTTGTTATAACAATAAAACATTCAACTTTTCTACAAACTTTTCAAGATTTTTGAAGGTCTTAAAATTGCGGGGTGATTTGAGGAATTAAATGAAATTTTTAGGAAATCAAAACCCACACAAATTAAATAAGATAAATCATATAGAGCTATCCAATGAGATACTCTTGGCACAAAACAGAGCTTGTATGAGAAATTTACAACTGAAACAGTTAAGGGAAAATTTCAACACCAATTTACTTACGGAGGGCATAACTCCTTGCTTGGAGGTCTGTTTGGGGCACACAAGCAGTCTATGGAAAGCCCATGGACCATAGAAGACAACCATGGAGCCATATTTGGAATCTGGGTAAGAAAAAATGTGTAGGAAGAGAAATAAGACACATGTTTCATATAGGGGTAAAAAATGTAAAACATTCAAAACTTCTATAGGATGTAACTAACAGTACAGAGCCTGATTAAGGGTGAAATTGCAATAGATCATTCAATAGGTAGTATTAGACATACCCAATTGATATTATTTCAAAATCCGAAAGGATTTGGTGTAGGGATGCATGAACAGGGATAAAATCGCTAAGCCGTCAGAAAGGGCAAAGGGGCAAAGTTGTCATTTCCGTATTGCTGCAGTTTTTTACTAGAGTATCAGTTTGACAAAATGAGAGTTGTTATGAATTCAATGTTGACATTATTATCTGTGTGACATAGAAAATTTTTATTGGTTCCTGATATATTTACCTCTATACATGGCATAAGTTAGTGTTTGAGATTATTTACACCAGGGAGAAAGGTGGACAAAAGGGGTAAATTGGAAATATTCAATTACATATAGTTGTCTGCTTAGTGCTCCAAATTGAGAAAGAAATCAATCCTTGGAAGGATATTGGATGGGATAATCCAAATATCCACTCAAAATTTAGTTTTTAGTTGAAGGATTATCAAGGAATCATAAGGAAGGTTACTGGTGAACTTGAAGGACACCATTGAGAAGAATGGGAATTTCGGGAAGCCATAACTTTTGGCTTGTAAATAAAATTGAAGCATGAATATGATCATTGGAAATGTAATCTAGAGGAAATCATGGTAGAAGTTCTAAGTTCTCTAGGGGAGCATCGAGTTTCTCCATAAAGTTGAAAGAAAAAGTGGGATTGGATTCCATGAACCACGTAATTACTCAATGTGAAGATTTTTCCAAATAATTTCAATTTGGAGGAGCTTTCCCAAAGGATAGAGGTGAGTTCCATAGGTAATTGTTGGGTAAGAAAGAGTATTGGAATTCATGATAGTGCCTATGCATAATTATAAAGGAACACTTGAATTGAAACAACCTAATAATAGGAAAAAAGTGGTTGAGCTTATTAACAAGGAATTAATAATAAGCATAGGAGCACTCCAACATAGAGTGTTGTGTGAAGGGATTTATAACAAGAGGATTGTGTGGGTTTGTTCTATATTAATCTTAGGGTCCATTGGATAGAGAAGTAGGTCAATCTTTTACAGTTGGATGAAGTATCAAAGAGCTGCAAATGGAGGTGCAGAGATGAAAACCAGGTGATGCAAGGTTGACAAAGGTTTAAGGAAGAGATGAGGAATATTAGTATTCAGCTACTATAGAATCTAAATGGTTTGCAAATGAAATACAATAGTGATTCTCACATAAATCAAGAATCCAGTAGGTGAAGAATGTTATTGCATGCACAAGGAGTTAAGGATGATGGCATTGAAGGTAGAAATATGGTGAAGGCTACACAACTTTCTACAATATAAGGAAAAGGGATACGATAAGATGAGGTGTGATTCATGGGTGGATGAGTCATATCTATGTGAAATCATGGGAATGTAGGAAGAGGGGATTGTTAGATATGATCTAGCAATTTTTTTCTAAAGTATTAAGAGTAATAAAGCCACTTATGTTATCAGAGTGCATAGTGGAAGCAAAGTACATGTGCAAATGGGTGAGCGTAGCATTCTGTTTGGAGCAGAGTGGTCTTGAATGACCAAGTAGTGCTTCACAGTGAATCACTCAATGAAGTGAAGAAATGAATTTAAAATTGAGAAAAACCATGGATGGAAAAGAGTATTAGAAAGATGACATAAAAGAATATTTAAGAATGTTGAAATGCCAATCAATGATAATGGTATTTCAAGACCGATTGTGTCAAGGAATGGGGAGTGTTAATATTCAATTGGAGTAGTGCATGTTACAACACTATGATTATTGAAAATTCTAGCCAAAATATGTTGGGACATGATTCTCTGTATAAAGGAAGTAGTTGTGAGATGGCAACACTAGTGGATCTAGTGGCTGGAAAAACAAAATGGCCAAGTGGGGCTTGGATGGAAGGTTATGAATAGGGGCAAGTGGTGCATAATTGAGAAAAATGGTGGTACAAAGGGTAGTGATGTTCTACAAGAAATCAAGGACATCGATCTACAACAACTAAAATAAATAAACATGCATTGGAGTGCATGATAGAAATGATGCATGAAGCATAGTAACAATAAACATAGATGCATGTGCATGAAATAGGCATGAGAGATCAAATGGTTGGTGCATATTGATGTGCATTTGTGCATGTGGACATGCCTAAACATGTTGGTGCCATGCTTGTAGACTGAGAGTAGTCTACTGATATATATAATAATGCTATGATATTTGAATAAAACTAATGATGGATTGTGTACCCAAGAAAAATAATTATAGCATGGATAAAAAGGATGATGATACTATTGCTTATGGTAGCCATCCATATAATGAAAAATGAGGATGTTGGGAATGTTGATCAAGAGGTTGGTGAAGGGATCCTATGAGCTTATACAAAGCACTAGTTGATCAGGTATCATCAAGTAATGTAATAACAACCATACATGTATGCATTTGAGGTTGTTTATGATGCATAAATGCGGAAGGTAATTGAGGTAAGAATTTCCTCAATTAATTCCTAGATATTAGAATTGATGTAAAGGAAGTAGGCCTTGAGTATGCAAATATTATTTGTTGATTGAATGTATTTATGGGAAATTTAATTGCATATTGTGTTGTGTTGGTTATGAGATCATAACTAAGTAAGTACATGATACATACTCTTGTGGTAGCAATGAATGCCATTAGAAATGGACATGTGTGACTCCATGTTGAGGTTTGATATGGAAAGGCTATATTTGCATCCAAGTGCATAATGGTTTTCCCGTATATAGCCTATATTTGGACTGCAACCTCTTTTTCGACACTGAATAGCACTAAGGGATGATGTTCCTAGAGTTGTGTATATGTTGAAGAGGAAGGTATCCAAATGATCAGATAGGTTATGGGAAGATTTTGGATGATGTATTGAGGCATTGGCTAGACCTCCCAACTCACCATGGTGGAATACATGACATATATATATGGTATTTTGGAGTCAATGCAAGGATGCATTTGGTAAATGTGGCCATGGGTATTTTCACATTGGGTTTATTTATTGGTAATATTTGACTTTATTCTAAAAATTTTGGGTGTTAGTAATTCATATCTGAGTAATTATGGTCTCATTCCATTTAATATGAATAATAGTTGGAAGTGATTGAAATTTTAGATTAATATAATTCTGAAAATCACTTTATGGATTGAATACAAATGTTGCAGTGAAATGATAGTGTGCATGATATACTAACAACTTATTTGACAGTAAGAAAGTTGAGTAAATTGCAGGTAGAGTAGTCTTTGATATGGAAATGATGTAAGCCTATAAGGAAGACTAATATCTACAACAACAAGAGCCAAACATAATGAGAAGAAAACTCACATCGAAAATTTTACTTTTCCTGTATAATTTTTTTTTAAGAAATTAATAGTTGAAAATTGTTATGATATGCTAACAATTTGTTTGGCAGCATGGAAATTGATAAAATTGCAGGAAGAATGGTCTTGGATATGGAAGGGATGTAAGCCCATAAGTAAGATTGATATTTACAGTAGCAATATCTAAACATAATGAGCAGAAAAATCATGCTTGGGAAATTTTGTTTTCATGTGTAAATTAGATTTGAAAATTTATAAATGAAAATTGTATGATGATGTCTCATATTGACTATATGCATATGATGCAAATGGGATGATTTCCAAAGGTTACAGATTGCTAGTGGAATTCTAGCAGCAAGTTTTCATTTGTCTATGTAAGAACACCTTGGAATATGATGGATCTCTTGAGGAACTGCATAACAATGAAAGGGAAGCATGAGCCTAGAGGGTGAGTACAACAACAAGAAGTGAGTTGTCAAGATTGAAAAAGAACCAGGTTTTCATGCTTGAAGAGTGAACTCCGGTGTGAATTGAAGTGAATAAGAAAAAGGTGGGCAGGCCTGAAGAGTGAAATCTTGTGTGAGTTGTGTTGCAGCAACAAGGTTGTTGCTAGTTATTTCTTGGTAGCTCTTTCTAGCAGCGAGTCCCTTGAGATACCAGTAGTGAGACTCCTAGTTACATGTGCCAAAGAGACCTTGATAAATGAATGGTGCAACCCAATGGACTAAGGATAGTGAAAGGGTCACATTCCTTGGGTTATCCACGATAAAAGAATGGTACATCCCAATGGACTAAGAGTAGTGAAGGGGGTACATTCCTTGGGAGCCAATGGATTATATATATGTTTTGGTTCGGAGAGCCTATATGTTTATTAATGGACGAAGAGCCTAGCATTGTAACTATATGTACGCCTAGTGGTGTTGTGCACTGAGGAAAATGCAAAAAAATAGGGGGGGGGGATGTAACATCCCCAATTTTAATCCCTGCAAATTATAATATAATTGTATAAATGTGAATTAGGATGATGAGTCAATGTGTTAGGGTGAAGAGCTTGTATTGATTTAATGTGGCTTGGGGGGAAATTGTATATTATGTGCATTTGAATAATTAATAAAAGTAGTAATCGTTGGATGTGATATGAGAGGGATGGAAACGGTGGGGGGCTACGATTCCATAAGAGAGATGGGGTCTAAGGGGGATTATTCATGGGTATTAATCCAAACCACATTCCTGAAATTATTATGATTTTGTATAACCTGGTATTTGTTGTTGAGTGCTCCCAAAGCCAATTATTTAACTCATAGAAGAGGGTGGGTGTGAGAGGACACATCCCATAGTTATTAGGGAGCATGGGCAGAAGTACAATTATCTTTGGGAAGAGTGAGAGTCAAGCAAGAAAGGGAGAAGAAGGGAAATTCGTATGCAAAATAGAGACAAGTTTTACATGCAATTTTTGGACAACAAGAGAGGATATGAGTGCTAGGAAGAGCACCAACCATGGTATTCTTGAAGGCAACCATTTTTTGGCTATGTTTTATGCTAAGAAAGAGGCATGTGTTCCTGTAAAATGGTTTGCAAGCCTGTAGTAAAATTTCTTGTTGAGGAAATGACTCAAGAGCCTTGTGAAGGTTATCGTGAGCACTCCTTGGCCAGCCGAGAGTTCCTGGAAGCCCCTAGCTGAAAGTTCATTGAAAACTAAGTGCACTACAAGCCTTGTTAAATGAATGGTACAACCTAAGGGACCGTGAGCAATGAAGGGTGTACATTCCTTGGGTTGTACAGGTGGTGGGGAAGAGAATTGGAGGATTAGAACTGTTGTGGGAGCATAACCTAGGTTTTGGGGTTGTTGTGAGTTGAGAGTGGACAACCAAGAGGATCAGATCTCCTTATGGACTCATAGACTTAGCTCAGGGGTGGCCTGTTGTTGGGAGAAAATGAACGGTAGAACCTATGGCTAGGAGGTTCATCCTTTGTACGCGACCAGTTGGTTAATTATTAACAGATAAGTGTTTTGTTGTGTTATTATGTTTATTTCATTGTGCAAATAGTTTATATGAATGTTGTGTGTTTGTTGTTTGCTTGAACATTTGCATTTGTGTTTTATTATATGTTATTAGATGCATTCAAAAATTTGGTATCAATCAAATGGTTAAATATGTGTGTGATATGTAGTTGGTAAGATATAGGAAATTAATTAGCATAAATTGTTAGTTTTTAATGTGTTTTTCCACACATAATGTTCCTTAGTGGGACTAGGGTATGTTACATGGATAAAGAAGAATTTCAATCAACTTTGAATGGAGGTGTTGATTTCCCCATGAACCCCTTAGTAAAGCATGGTGTCTATGTTGAGTATAACATGGATAATATATTGGATACTATTCCTATTGACATCTCTATGACCCTTGGCGTCGTGGAAAATGTGTTTATTGGTGCAGATTGTTCCATGGAAGAGATTTTCATGTATACGGCTTTGTTTAAAGAATTTCACAATGTTTTTTCCTGGTCATACAAGGAGATTCCATTTATAGATCCTCATATTATTGAACACGAGATTAGAGTGTACGAAAATAATATTCTTATTCAACAAAAGTTATGACCTATGAATCCAAGAAAGGCACCAACAATTAAGGAAAAGGTAGAGAAACTAATTAAGGTTGGTTTCATTTATCCGGTTCCCCTTATTGAATGGGTGTTGAATCTTGTTCTGGTAGATAAAAGAAAGGAAACATTCACATATGTATGGACTTTTGTTCTCTGAATAAGGCATGTCCTAAGGACAATTTCCCCACACCATTTATTGATCAGATTATTGACGAGTGTGTGGGAAGCGAAATATTTTTGTTTATGGATGGATTTTCTTGTTACAACCGGATTCAGATCTTGCCCAAGGATCAACATAAAATATAATTTATTTCTCCTTGGGGTACTTTCACGTACAAGAAGATGCCTTTTGGCCTTAAAATAGTGGAGCTATATTCCAACGGGCTATGTATTTCACTTTTCATGATCTGAAACATATCATTTAGGGTTGTCTTGATGATTTCGTTGATTTCTCTCACAAGAGAGCAGATCATTCGAATCATCCTCGACTCATTTTTTAAAGATGTCGGTACTATCACATTTGATTGAATCCTAATAGGTGCATATTTTATGTCATTTAGGGGCATTTGTTGGGATTTATTGTTTCCAACAAGGGGATCATCATTGATTCATTGAAGGTTGAGGAAATAATTCAATTTCCTCCCTTGCAAAATATCCATCAACTTCAAATATTGCAAGGAAAAGATAATTTTCTTCGTCGATTTATAGCCAATTATGCTAACATCACCAAGGGATTTATGTGCTTGTTGAAAATGGGGTCCCTTTCTTTTGGGACTATTTCATGCAATAATCCTTCGACACACTCAAGAATGCTCTTTTTTATGCCCCCTTGCTTAGTCCTCCAGCCTATAGCATAGATTTATTGTTGTGTATTGCAGCAATGAAATCCATTGTTGGCATGGTTTTAGTATAGGAATATGATGAGCTCTAGGAGCACGCCATCTATTATCTCAGTCGAGGTTTGATTGGCCCTAAACTTAATTATGTGTACGTTGAGAAGTTGGCTTTGGTAGTTGTGCACACTATCCAGAGGATTTGACACTATATTATATTGTGTAAGACTATTGTGATCGTTGACGTTGATCCATTTCAATACGTCCTCGCACAATGTATAATTGGGGGAAAATATAAAAAATGGATCATCATATTGCAAGAGTTCAATTTGGACTTTGTATATTCTTAGTCCAAGAAATATTTGGTCTTTGTCGAGCTCATGTTGGAGTTTCGTAGGAAATACGAGGAAATTGCTATTACAAACTCATTTTCAGATAAGCATCTTTTCCTTATCTCTTCTAGTGATCCTTGGTACAGGGATATCCTTGTATATATCTAGACTTTGAATTTATCTTCACATCATTTGCAAGATGAACGACGTTGTATTCTCCATCACGCGAAGAAGTACCTCATTGTCGATGACACTTTGTATCATCATGGGGTTAATTCAATTCTCCACCATTGTTTAAATCATGAAGAAGCAGAGGTTGTTCATAATAATTTCCATAGTGGAGCATGTGGTTGTCATCTTTCTGGGTTGGAAATAGCCCAAAAAATCATGCGCATCATATACTTTTGGTCGATGATATTCAAATATTGTGTTGAAGGGTTCAAACAATGTCACCCTTGTCAAATATTTTCTAGAAAGATGCAGGAACATCCTACTCCTTTGTTTCCTGTCATCACCATTAGTCCCTTCAATAAGTGGGGGATAAATTTCACGGCATGTCACCCACCTTTGGCTAGGCGGAATCACTATATTATCATGGCCATCGACTACTTTACAAAGTGGGTGAAGGCCATGCTTATGTTCGTGAACGACAATGAGACTGTAGTGTTATTCATATTCAATCAAATCATTGCCAGGTTTGGATTTCCAAGATATATTGTCACTGACCATGGTAGTCACTTTTAGAACTGAATGATGATGGAGTTAGCATCAAAATTGGGTTTTAGGCAGGAACATTCATCTCCTTATTATCCACAAGTGAATGGTCAGGTAGAGGCCATCAACAAGTCTCTTAAAACCATCCTTCAAATGATTGTCAATGTGAGTAAATCAAATTGGCATCTAAATATTTATATAAAATTATGGTTGTATCGAACCTCAGTTAAGTATTATACAAGCTTCTCGCCTTTCCAACTTGTTCATGGGGTGGAATTAGTCATGTCGATTGAATTTGATATTCCTTCATTAAATATTGTTGTAGACCTTATTCCAAACACGAATGAATTGGAGGTGCATCTTGTTCACTCGGCACATCTCGATGAGCAATGTCATGATGTAGCCACAACGAATGAGATGCACAAAAATCCTATTAAGATCCCATACTATAAGTCTATCTACCCAAGGATCTTTTCCGAGAGAGACCTTCTTTTGGTTTATGATCAAGAAAAATATGTGTTCGAAGTAAGAAAGTTTAACTCGATGTGGCATGAACCTTACATAGTGTGGCATGCCCTGTAGAAGGGAGCTTATGAATTATCATATTATGAACGCAATGTGTTGTCAGAGCCCAGAAATGGGCTCTATCTCAAGAGGTACTATGCTTTAGCTTCGGTGCTCGGGAATTTTCCCTTTTGTAATTATTGTATATTGGTAGTATTTAGGACTTGTATAGTTCAATTTTCTTTCTGTTTTGGTTTTCTTATCATGCTTCTGCTTAATTGGAAAATGTCACTGGAGTCTTCGGTCTTCATTGGTTTCACGGATGGCACCATCCATCAGACTTGGAACCTTGCTTCTATCACATGGGTGATTTACTCATCTTTGGGCCAAGTGGTAACTTCCATATGTGTTTGTATAGGGCCAACAACCAATAATGTGGTCGAGTATAGCGTTGTGAACGAGATTATTAGAGATTTCATTTCACATGACATCCTATCTTTGGAAGTTTTCCTGGATTCCTAGTTGGTAGTGTCGCAGTTGAATGGTGACTACCATGTGCGTGGCCCTACACTTCTCTAATGATTACTTTGGGTATGTCTTCTGGAACGTTATTTTAACTACATTACATATGTTCACATTTCTAGGAGTACAAATTCAATATCTTATGCATATGCTAATTATGAGTTATATTGGAATTTGTCTCATAATTAAAAAGAATAAGCACACACACATAGATGTATAGAATTATTTTTTCACATTTGTACACAACAACATAATTATATTGAGGAAAAAATATGTATATATATTACTTTAATGTTAATTAAGTACAAAAATGTGGGTCAATGTTACAAAATCAAGCTCCTAGCCTAGAGTGTTTATATCTATAAATCGATACAATAATACATGAATATCTATGCGAGGGCCTTGCCCTCGCATGAATGTCTCGGTACCAGACTACAACATTGGCTAAGTGTCGAAAAATCCACACTCAAGCTCGTGGTACTCCAACAACATGTCGTTGGATATGCTCCAACTGGTCCTCTATCTACACCATTGGGACTTGGTGTGTCAAGCGATTTATATTCCTTTGGACATTCTGGAGAACTCTCTTGACTCTTTCAACATCTCTACCTGGTTTCTCCATGCCACATCCTCTGCGACAGTGGCGAGGGTATCCCTCAGGTCTCCTTGGTCAAATGTTTGTACATTCATGTCATTTTGTTAGCTTTGTTACCCACACCAAAAATATTTTCTTTTTGGTTTACTTCTTGGAAATT
Source organism: Picea mariana (assembly GCA_032191745.1). NCBI lineage: Eukaryota > Viridiplantae > Streptophyta > Pinopsida > Pinales > Pinaceae > Picea > Picea mariana. Next base: position 115,395 of record JASDQU010436468.1, on the reverse strand, counting down.
CTATTAAATAAAATCAATAAAAATTTTATAACTTTGAAAACTTAAAAAGTGTTTACCTATCTCTCATAATGTCACACCATGTGGAATATACATGTATGGGTCTCGGCCTCCCAGTCGTAGCATAATTTCTACCCATCTGGCCATGCATGTGGTTCCATGTACACTTTGGGACTAATGGAAGGCACCCTCTTGAAAAAGAGGGAGTAGAGAAAATTTCCACGGCCAAAGTTTTTCATCTAGCCTTGTTTAAACTCAGTCAGTTGTGTCTTCATGCATTGTAATAAAGTTGAGCTCCATTCATAGATGGTTGTTCGCAAAAAATCTATTGCGTAAAACATCTGTAGCCTAGAATCTTGTTCCATTGTTGCTGATATGGAAATCCTAGCAATGGTCAACAAGATGATATTCAAACTCAAGCTCTCTATGTTTTGGATTGGGACTTAGCTCCCATACCATTGAGTCCCTAAAGTGCAGTAAATGGAAATATACTCCTCAATGGTCATGCCCCCTCCTCCTCATGTACGAAGGTTGATAATGTTTCCTCGTTGTGAGAGTCCTGGAATAAAGTAGATATCCTCAACCTCTATATTAAGAAATTGACATTAAAGCATAAAGGCATGTGCATCTAGTTCCCAATAGTTAACAAGAAGCTGAAACAACCTTTTTTGAGCTTCCATATTATTTATTTCAAAGAAAATTTTGAGACTACATTAGTGGAGGGATTCTGGGGTCTCCGGGTCTTCAAGAAATTGGATATCTATATCATCGTGCTCTCTCTCCCTCCATGCTATCACCATCTTGAAAATTTCCAGAAGAAAAAGGGGGTTAGCATTTTATTTTTTCATTTGATCAGACATTTATGCGGTTTCCATTTAGGACAGTCGCGTACATGCGTGAATTTATTGAAGGGAATGTGCATATAGGGACTCTTATATGTGCCCCGTGCCAAAGGGAGGCGCATACAAGTTTGCCCCCTTTAGAAAACTAAAAATCCTACTTTAATTTTGAAAAAACTAGAAAGAATCTTGGATGAAATTGAGGAGCGAGAAAAAATCCCCTACCTGGTTCAAATAGTGTTTGATTTTGACCTTTGTATCTCTCACAAACGCCAACTGAAGTTCAGGGGATTTTCACAACAATTTCACTATTTTGTTAAAAACACAAATGGTATGGTAAATTGGGTATTTTTCACAATTTTAATGTAAATTTTATCCACTTTTATATAGTTTTTTACCATATTCATGTTTTTGGACGCCTAACGAACTAATTTTTGAATGTAGATAACCTTTTTGGGTGTGTTTTTTCAAGGAAGATGATGAACAATGACGTTTCTCATACTCACCGGTCCACTTATTTGACTCTTTTAAGGTAATGTTTTCATCACTGACATATAGGGTAGGTTATTTTTACCTTGCATTTTGCACGTTTAATAACTATTATACATCTACCTTAGGGTTGATCCCACTTATGGGCGACATGATCCTTTTCCCGCTAATTTTAAGTGTCATTTTGTTTGTGGTAGAACCTATCGCTCATGGACATCCTAGATAGCACCTTGCCTTTCCTTTTGGTGCCCATGTTGAAGTATTTTCATAGGCTTGGGAGTCTTGTTTAGTCCTACCATGATGTTGCATTGAAACCTCATATTCTTCTCAATATTTTTCTTTCCAGTTATCGACAGGGATCCCATACTTTTGTGTTGAGTTGTAACTGCATTGCATATTTACTTCTTGCACTTTTGAGCCTAATTTCAACTTCAACTTGTTGTTTCTTAACCATTTTCGTATGCATTCTCATCAGTTGCTAGCCTTGTAATATTTTCCTTTCTAGCTTGACACCTATGTCCTAGGAGGAAACGTTCCCCAGAGTGTCCATATCCAACACATGTTTCCTTGCATTGAGAATTGGTATGTTCCTTACGCTTAGAACTAATTTTCTTTCACGCGACACACATTTCCTCCATTGTATTTTAACATTCTTCTATTCCTTTTCAGACTTTCCAATATGAAAAAGACAAAAAAATCAAATAACAAAAAAAGAGTGTGGGAAAGAGTCTTCTTTTCAATTTTGGTAGCAATCGAGTTTCCTTTGAACAAAGAACAAATTTTTGAGTCCATGTCTCAAGAATTTGGGTTTAGTATGGCTTTATGAAACCAAACTAGATACATAGAGTTCTCACTCTTCTAGATGGTTATTCTTCCAGTCATTATGAAGAGTTTTTTTATTCCTTATGCATCATAGACTTATGTCCATGTTCATATTCTAGTCCATGCTGCCCAAGTCACTCTATTGTGTCGTGTTTTTGTTCAAAGGAAGTTTAGCCCATGTCGGCCATTTCTTAGAATTATTGACTTTGCAAGTTGACCTTCTCATATGTCAAGTACTTCTCATAAACACGAGTGTATTTTTCCTATACTCGTGTTGGTATGGAAGTTCCTCATTGAATTCCTGATGACGGGTCAACTCTTATTGACTATGATACATTTCTTTAAGAGTTTGACCTAGAGTCACACCCTAACCCTATTCACATCATTGATAGGTGACCTTGTGTTAAGTAGATGATATTTCATCATTGGTCATTGATTAAGTGGTTTACCTTGTGTTCGATGACAAGAACATTATTCATACATTAGGATTCATGCAATACCTTGGATTCCATTTGCTCCCATTGGTGGTTTCCTCATATTTGTTGGAAATTTTCGTTATTGGATACTATTTAGAGGATTTCTTTCGTGAGATATTCCATCTGGTGCACGTGAGAGACATACTTCGCGGTGGGTCCTTTGAATCTTTTTGTCCGAGTTCTTCTAAATCTTTGGCCTTATGCTACTCCTCATGTTGGATGATGGGGGATGCCTTAATTCCCTCCTTCCAACGGATCTCTTCCTATCTACTTTGACACATCTTGTTCTAGTATAGGGATATAGAGTATTTATTAGTACCTTGGGGATTTGTAATACCCCAGTTTTT